>JANTPZ010132840.1:0-12296 GCA_025593235.1 Vachellia pachyceras
GCATCAACTTTTTCCGTACTTTCTATCCGTAGTTTCTAACTTGGCTTTTGACTATTGGCTTGGCCTCTTTTATCCAATGACCATATTACCCTTGGTCTTTATACTTAATCACATTCATGTCCCTGGCTTACCTTCTTAAAAATCTCAAGGCTTTAGGACTAATTTAAACAAGGTCTTTTTGGTCCACCGACATCTTTTCTTTTTGTACTTTTATTTCTGGGCCTTGTCTTGTCCACTAACTAATGATTTGGCCTCTTTGTTAGTTTACTGAAAAGGGTGGATATTACAGGTTCAGCAATTCTTACGCGTTTGATTGGTGGTTGTGAAACGGATTTTGATTGAGAGGCAGTACTTTTTCCTTTGCCAGCAGTGGATTTTGTACGAGCCATGATAAACTTGGAGCAAAGATTTAAAAGAAGTTGAGGTGAGGAGTTTTCGGTGAAGAGAGGGAAAAAGTGAGGATTTGAGAGAGTAATGGAGAGTAATAATGTGTAATAATAAGGGGGTTTGGCCGAAAATAAGTCTGACAGAGGTTGTAACAGTTTGAAAGCAGTTACAACAATTCAGGTTGAGAGGATTTTGAGATGCTCGAGTGTTGATGAAAATAGAAGCATAAGTAATCAGAAACTGACAGTGCTCGAGTGCTAATATTTAGTGCTCGAGTGCAAAGTGTCCATGCTCAAGTGTTAAGATTTGAAGATGAACAGACAAAGCAATACTCGAGTGCTAAAAAATCATGCTCGAGTATTGCACTCCAGTGCTCGAGTATTGATTTTCAATGCTCGAGCATTGGGGTCTTGGACCATACTGATACATAGCAGATGTCAACACTCGAGTATTGATAATCTTGTGCTCGAGTGTTATACTCCAGTGCTCGAGAACTGTTTCACAGTGCTCGAGTATTGTGATTTCTGAGTATTGAAGACTTACTTTGCTCAAGCATTGAAATTGAATGCTCGAGTACTACCTGTGCTTCCACCTTTTACTCGAGTGCTAACTACCAGCATTAAACCAGATACTTTATTTTGCTTGAATACTCGAGTATTCTTCTAGTTGTGCTCGAGTATTTCATCTTATGCTTCAAAAATTTGAACTAATGCTCAAGTGTTCATTCTTTTAGTGCTGTAAGTATTCATTCAAAGCACCTGCAAAACTTTGATAAAACACTTCGAAGCTTAAGTTAGTAATAGTTAATCATCAAAACAACTTTGAATCAACATTAAACAATTTTTACTTACAATTCATTGGGATTTACCATTCCCAAATCTCTTCTGATATTTAAAAATTGTTCTCTGGCCAATGGCTTTGTGAAAATATCAGCAACCAGATGAGTTGGAATGAATTCAACCTTAATGTCCTTCTTTTGCACATGATCCCTGATGAAATGATGTCTTATATCAATGTGCTTGGTTCTAGAGTGATGTACTGGATTCTTGGTGAGGTTGATAGTACTGGTATTGTCACAGAAGATTGGAATTTCATTGAACACCATTCCTAAATCCTGGAGTTGCTGCTTCATCCATAAAACTTGAGCACAGCAGCTAGCAGCAGCAATATATTCATCTTCTGTAGATGATAATGACACAATTGATTGCTTTTTGCTAAACCAAGAAACCAAGGCACCCCAAGGAATTGACATTGACCACTTGTGCTTTTCCCATCAGTTTTGTAGCCAGCATGATCTGAATCTGAATATGCAATCAATTGATCATTTGCTCCTTTTGGATACCAAATTCCAAGATCAATTGTTCCCGCAAGATATCTGAAAATTCTTTTCACATTTTCAGCAGGAGATTCCTTTGGAGCTGATTGATATCTTGCACACATTCCAACACTAAATTAAATGTCTGGCCTGCTTACTGTGAGATAAAGGAGGGATCCAATCATTCCTCTGTATCTTTTAATATCATAATCCTTTCCATTGATATCTGCATCAAGGAGTGCTGTTGAACTCATGGGAGTGTCAGCACTTTTGCATTGATCCATTCCAAACTTCTTCAGCAGTTCTCTGAGATATTTATCTTGATTTATGAAGATACCATTCTTTCTTTGCTTGATTTGAAGACCAAGAAAGAAATTCAATTCTCCCATCATGGACATTTCAAATTCAGCCTGCATCATCTTAGCAAACTCTTGACAAAGATCATTGTTAGTGGCACCAAAAATAATGTCATCAACATAAATCTGCATTACTAACATATTTGATTTTGAATGTTTAATAAATAGAGTTGTATCCACTTTTCCTCTAACAAAATCTTTCTTGATTAAGAAACTACTTAATCTTTCATACCAAGCTCTTGGAGCTTGTTTCAAACCATAAAGAGCTTTCTTTAATTTGTAAACATAGTTTGGTTTAAAAATATCTTCAAAACCTGGAGGTTGTTCAACAAAAATTCCTCCATGATAAAACCATTTAAGAAAGCACTTTTGACATCCATTTGAAATAATTTGAAATCCATTAAATAGGCAAAGGCAAGTAACATACGAATAGCTTCTAACCTTGCCACAGGAGCATAGGTTTCATCATAATCAATGCCTTCTTCTTGATTATACCCTTTTGCAACCAATCTTGCTTTGTTTCTGACAATGATTCCTGATTCATCAAGTTTGTTCCTAAACACCCATTTTGAACCAATGACTGGATGATCCTTGGGTCTAGGTACTAAATCCCAAACTTGATTCCTTTCAAATTGGTTTAGTTCTTCTTCCATAGCTATTATCCAATCATTGTCAGTCAAAGCTTCCTCAACATTCTTAGGCTCTATTTGAGATATGAAAGTTGAAAATTGAGCCTCATTAATAAATTTTTTCTGGTATGTACACCTTCACTCACCTCTCCAATCGCTTGATTGATGGGATGATTGCGGATGTACTTCCAAGCTTTTGGTTGAGGAGATTGAGGATGTTCATTTTTAAAAACTTGATATGGCTGACAATCAGTTGAACTATCCTTATTTGGATTTTTAAAACCTTTTGAAACAATAATTTCTTCATCAGAATCAGATTTTGCAGGAGGATTAGTTTCAACAAACACTACATGCACAGATTTCTCTACTACACATGTTCTTTTGTTAAACACCCTATAAGCTTTACTCCTATTTGAGTACCAAGAAATAGACCTTCATCTGACATAGGATCAAACTTACCAAGATTATCCTTACCATTATTATGAATGAAACATTTGCTACCAAAGATATGAAGATGTGACAGATTTGGTTTCCTTCCCTTAAACAGCTCATATGGTGTCTTTCCAAGTGATGGCCTTACGTATGCTTTATTTGAGATATAGCAAGATGTGCTTAGAGTATCTGCCCAGAAAACTTGTGACACTTGCTTCTCTGTCATCATAGCTCGAGCCATGTCAGCAAGTACTCATTTCTTTCTCTCCACTACTCCATTTTGCTGAGGAGTTCTTGGTGCTGAGAAGTTGTGATCAATTCCTTCACTTTCACAGTAAGATGAAAAGTCTCCATTTTCAAATTCCCCTCCATGATCTGTTCTAATGGAAACAATAGACATACCTTTCTCATTTTAGACCTTTTTGGCAAAAACAGAGAATAATTCAAAAGTTTCACTTTTAGAGGCTAAAAATATGGTCCATGTGAATCTGGAAAAATAATCAACAATCACTAGAGTATATAAATTTCCTCCTAAGCTTTTTACTCTACCTGGACCCATCAAATCCATATGAAGTAGTTCAAAGGGCCTTTTGGATGAAAGCTCAGATTTTGATTTAAAAGATGATTTGGTTTGCTTTCCACACTGGCAAGCATTACACACCAAGTCATTTTTGAATTTGAGTTTTGGAAGCCCTTGAACTAGTTCATTTTTGATTAATTTGTCAAGTTGATGCATGTTTACATGAGCCAATCATTTATGCCACAATTGGGTTTTATCAGCTTGACTAATTAAACATGAATTTGAAAAATTCTTTTCTAATTCAATAGTGTAACAGTTACCATCTCTAGGAGCCCTGAGTTGAATGTTCAGTTTCTCTTTATCAATGGGAAAATATTTCTTGTTGACTATGAAACATTCTTCAGAGTCAAATATCACCCAATTGCTTCTGTCTGTGCTTTGACTAACACTGAGGAGATTGTGACAAAGACCTTCCACGTGATATACATCTTTTACAGAAGTTCCATTCATATTGGCTATTTCTCCTACTCCTGTGATTCTTCCTGATTGATTTCCTCCGAAGCTTACTTTTCCACCATCTTTGGCTTTCAGGCTGACAAATCTGCTTTTGTCACCTGTCATGTGTCTTGAGCATCCACTGTCAATGTACCATTTATTTATTCTGAATGCTTTAAGACATACCTGCAGGAGGATCATTTAGTTGATTTAGGTACCCAAGTTCTGTTGGGTCCTTGTGGGTTAGTATATGGTGCCTTTGGAACATAAGTTCCTTTAGGTACCCATTTATAAGTGTCTAAAGCTTTGTTTTTCTTAAAGTAACAATTTCTAGTTTGATGGCCCTTTCTATTACAGTAGCTATAAAATCCAAAGGGTTCTAAGGAATGAACTGACTTTTGAAAATAATTCAAATAACTTTTGTTGCCATGCTTTTTCTTTCCTTTATGTAAATCATTTTGAGGAGTGTATCCTATACCACTTCTATCATTTGTAACTTTCTGATTTTTCAAAATTACTTGAAACATCTCACTGCCTTGAGTAAATTTCTGAAGGGTTTTGGATAACTTCTCATTTTCATTTTTCAAATCATTGCATTTTGAGCAAGTATTTATGGCAAAAGGCTTTTCAACTGGTTTTTCAAGTTCTTTGACTCTTTTTCTCAGAAAAGACAATTCTTTAGCAAACTTAAGTAATTCAATATGCATTTCATCATATTCCTGATGTAACTCATCATAGCTAGGTTCAACAATTACCTCTTCGGTGTCAGTTTCCTCTTCTTGAGCCACAAGACAAAGGTTGGCTTCTCCTCCGCTTCACTCTCTTCTTCTGAGCTATCACCCCAGATGCCTGAGACATATGCCTTCTTCTTCTTGAAGAATTTTGGCCTTTTCTTTTCTTTCTCTTTATTCTGGGCTACTAGTTGTGGGCAATCAGCCCTAACATCAGGCTTGTTGCATTCATAACATATGATTCTGCTTGTTGTTCCTTTTGTGGCCTACGAAAGTTTTGATCCTTTCTGTACATACATCTAAACTTTCTGACGACCATTACTAGTTCTTCATCCTCCACATTATCTTCCTCATCTTCTGATTCAGGTTCCTTTTCTTTCTCCTTAGTGGTTTTGAGAGCCAGCCCCTTTTTCTTTTTCTCATCAATGTTTGATAACTCCTTCTTGAACTTTTGTTTGCTCTCATACTCAGCAAGGCTTCCAAAGAGGGCTGCAACTGAGGTCATTGATTCACCACGGGATTCTTCTATGGCTGTGACCTTGGCTTCCCATTTGTTGGACAAAACATTTAAAATTTTTCTTACTTGAGAGCGTTGATCATATGTTTTGCCAAGGGCTGCCAACTTGTTGATGAGATGTGTATGACGCATTTGGAATTCAGCAACGATTTCCTCATCTCTCATCCTAAGTAAATCATACTCAGTGGTCAGCATGTTGACTATGCTCTCCTTCACTGCTTCAGTGCCTTCATATGTTATTTCCAGTGCATCCCACATGTGTTTTGCTGAAGGTAGTGTGCAGACCTTAAATAAATCATCCTCATTCAGTGCTGCCTACAACATTAGGACAGCTTTTCTGTTTAACAACATCTTCTTCTTGTCCTCATCATCAAACTCTGCTTTCATCTTTCAAACCAGTTGATCTTTATCCTTCTTTACTGGCACGATGTTTCCTGTTTCAAAAACATCCCAAAGATCAAAATCAGTGGCCAGGATAAAGTTTTGAAGTTTGATCTTCCAGAATGAAAATTTCTGGCTGTTGAAAGCTGGTGGTCTGGTAATGGATGCTCCGTCAGCCATAACATGTTCGCCAAATCCTGCCATGAATCTCTCTTAAAACTGTTAAGTTCTTTCCACAAGAGACCGGCTCTGACACCAAATGTTAGAAAATGATTTGACCAAGAGGGGGTGAATTGGCCTAATATAAACATCTAGCACTTTAAAGTCACAGAATTAAAAAGGACAAAGTCGTCGAGAGTAGAGGAAAGATGAACACGAAGATTTATCCTGGTTCAGTCTCCTAACCTACGTCCAGTCCTCAAAGCAACACTGAGATTTCCAAATCTACTGTCAACAAAGAATTGAGGCTTCACAAGCCTGTACACACTGGGAATTCACTCCCCCTTTCAATTCTCACTAAAATAGAGTCTCACACTCTATTTCTATCTCACTTTCAGCCCAGTTTACTCAAGGTCCCTACCTTAAGTTTCTTTACAGATTTACAAAGTATTTTGCCATAGAAATCTCTCTCAAAAGAGTAGATGGCTAATAATGAAGCTCAGAAAGAATTAAAGAAGAAATATAGAGAATGTAGTAAATGCAGCTTTGAATGCTCAAGATATTCGTTGTTCTTCTCTCTGTATTGAATGCTTGTCCTTTTATAGTTGAGAGGATCTTTAATGTCCGTTAGACTCCTTTTAATAGCCGTTACTCTCATCATCGACCATTTGGCTTCTTCATTAATGGCATTAAATGCTACTAGTTAGACGAGGTTGAATGATGCAGAAGAACGTTAAAGTCTCCGAGCCTCAAACCATGCCTGTGCTTCTTTCCTCATTTAATGTTTCAAGCTTCTGCATTTATGGGAGCAGTTAGAATTCAAAAATGTCGTTACACAAATAAGGAAAGTAGGTGAGCAGCATAGGTTGAGTGTGTCAGACATAAAGCTGTCAGAATAACAATGCTTGAGCATAGCTTTCTCAATGCTCGAGTATTGCTTGAGAATTTTAAAGGAAAAGTTCAGTGCTCTGATATAATGCTCGAGTATTATATAAAAAGTATTTGAAAAGAATCAAATACTCGAGTGATAAATCTCAGTGCTTGAGTACTGATAATGCTTTCTAAAAATACTCGAGTATTCTGTGCAAGTGTTGAAGAATATAAATTTTGAGAAATCACATTACTCGAGTGCTGGATCTTAGTGCTCGAGCATTAGTATTGCTGGTAGTGAATGCTGGAGCATTGTAATAGAGTATTGGTGAACAGTGAAAAAATTTCAGCCCGATGCTCGAGCATTGAGTGCTACTACTCAGCATTGCCAGTGCTTACAGTCAATGCTTGCAGTGTTTGCTTCCAGTGTTAAGGGCTAGATCACAATACTTGAGTACTGTTAAACTGTGCTTGAGCATTGGCTCTGCTGGAAGCTTTTACTTGAAGTATTACTTGACATCACTGATAGAAGGCTCAACACTCGAGTACTGCGTTTGCAGTACTCTAGCATTGGCTATGCTGTCAGCCAATGCTGGAAGTGTTGTCTGACAGTGTTGAGAAAAACAGTTAACACTCGAGTACTTAAACTTAGTGCTCGAGCATTTGCAATACTTTCAGCCAATGCTTGGAGTGTTGACATGAAGTGTTTTCAGAAACCTCAATGCTCGGGTATTGTAAACCTAGTGCTCGAGCATTAGCTCTGCTGTCAGCCAATACTTGCAGACTTCATTACAGCATTGATTGTAAACCCTGTTTTGGCCTAATGCTCGAGTACTGACTTGCAATATTCGAGCATTGGCATTTCTCTATGCCAATGTTTGAAGTGTTCACTCAGAGTATAGTTTGAAAACTTCTTTTCAAAACACAGTGTTGGAGCATTGAATTCCAATGCTCGAGTACTGTCAATATTTTGATAAAAACACTCAAGTATTTACATGAAGCACTGAATCAACACTTTGAAACTTGAGATTCAAAATCATTTTACAATCTCTTAGCACAATTTTGTTATCATCAAAATAAGGTATCAACAATAATATTTCCTTGTTACGTGAAAGGTAATCGCTTTCCACTTATTATGCTTGCTTGGGATATGTTTGGTGAGTTATTTTGAATTCATTGAGATGAAAATATTATTATTTGATAAACTTTGTGTTGATAATATTGAAAATGCATTGTCAAGCTTGGAGTCAAAGAATTAATATGTTGTAATTGCAATGTTGGCAAATGCTCTTGATGAAATATTATTTTGACTCTTTGAAAATCATTGAGTATGAAATTATTGATTGGAATGTGTTAGTGGCTATTCATGCGTGTATACATATATTGTTGATGGTAAATTGTGTATGTGCCTTACTTGAAGGTTAGAAAATTATAATTATGATATTGGGAGAGGAAGACGTTGTTATTGATGATGGCTATTAAAGATGAAATAAGGGGGTGAATATCTAGTATGTTTAAAGAGGAAATAAGGATGGAGGACTTCCGGCTGTACACTGGATGATCCTATGCCCATTGTGATGAGGGTCTGTGACACACCCTTCGATGTTAAAAGGGGAACCCATGGTCCGATCTTGTTCTCTGTGGATTTTGACCAGTCTATATCACTTTATCGGTGAGCTCGTTGAGTTGTACTACCAGTCACATAGGATAGTAATAGTGTAACACCTCCTATTTTCCCCATATATCCTCATATTAGATCACTTTTGAACCACTCTTGGGCATTGGATAACTCAAATTGGGCTTCTTATGTGAACTTGAAAATTCCAAAAACGGAAATAAAATGCTGATACTGCTCACTGGCCCATTTTCCAGATTCCTGGCCCAACTTTGAAAATTCATATTTAATTCTGAAAAATCAAAATTGAGTGGTTACAATTTATAAATTTAGCGTATTGAGTGATCTATAGGGGAAAAATACTCATTGGCCTAAAAAATTTTCCATTTGAATCAGTTTATTCTAAAAACCCACGTTGCTCAAATGGTCATTGTCCAGTTTTCCAGTTTTTACCTTAAACTTTAGAAAATCATATCTCTTGATGTACACATCCAAATTTCGAAAACTTTATATCATTTTAAAGATTAGGATGTGTAGTTTCTGACTGGAAAGTTTCAGCTTAATTGGAGCTTGTTTACTATTTTTTGTTGACATTTGAAATAGGTCAGTTTCTGGGCCTTTGGAACCCTTTTCACTTGCAAACTTGATTTTCTTGTAAAATCCTTTACAACCTCTTTTGACTAGTGAGTTTCCTTTATTGCATGACTATTTTTTCTAACTTCTTTAAATGATATTATTCATGCATTCCCATACTTTTACCATCACTCATGTAGAAGTTTATGGTTACAACACCACAATCATATTTGAACTTAAACATCCAAACATAACTTGCAACTTCCATAAAAAAGGCATATCATTATGATTTCTTTAAGCATCAACCACTTTCTCCTTAACCTTGCTTTAACTTGCACCTACATGGTTAGTTGGGGGATAATGAGATTTTTGAAAATCTCAATAGCAAAACTAACTAACAAAACTTGTGAATGTGCATGTAATACTTTTCAAAATGTATGTATGATCAAGGTACATGTGACATATTCAATCATTTCATTATCATGAATATGGCCATATCAATCAAGATCACATATCATACACAAAACAACAAGTTCATACATCATAGAATAATGTACCATTCACAAGTTCATAAAATGGTTTAGAGGAGTTAGTAGTCTTGCTACCTTGACTTAGCTTTCCTTTTTCTTGAACTTTAAAGTTCTCTTGGGTAACTTTCCAAAAGTGTTCTTGAAGGTCTCAAATTCCTAAACACCATACAATAACATGCTCATAAATTTCCAGCCACCATCAAGGCAAGAAAAATCACAAAAAACGCAATATTACAACTATTGCCCTTTCAAGCCCCTTAAACTTTGAAAATTTGTTATTTTGCTTTCCCATGCTTCCAAAATACTTTTCTTACTTTTTCCCTACACAAAATTTCCTTCTAAGTCCATTGGAAGCATTAGAATCATCAAAATCCCATTCCCTCTATTTATTTTTATTTTTCTAAAAAATAGAACAAAGAGGGTTTTGGGAGTTTTCAAACTTTGTTCATGTAGCTTGTGTATTCTTGCTTCCAAACCACTTTTCCATGACTTTGAACAACTCAAATGTATTCCCCTTATTCCAAACGAAATTTGGGCAGCACCTCACCATAATATTGAGCTTCCCATAATTTTTAAACAACCAAAACAATCATCAACAACCATCAAGCTATCTTCTACTACTCAAGAAAGAACTTGCAACCATTTACTACCTCAAAAGCCTTATCTTTTTCATTTTCCAAACTTGAAACCCTAACTTTTCATCTTCAAAAAGAGGGCTTTGATCAAGAAATCAATCCATTAGAAAGGTAGTAGAAGTTGCAAGAGAGAAAAGATAAAGATTTGAGAGCATAATCTTACTACCTTGTGTTGTGTGCTCTTTCTTCTACCTTGAGAGAGAAAAAATGGTGTCTTGGGAGCTTGAGAGAAGAGAGAAAATTCAGACTTGGGAGATAGAGAGAGAGCACGGTTCTGGGGAGCTTGTGGAGTGGTTTAGCTAGTTAAAATGTCTCTTGGAATAATGAATGAGTGATATTAAAACTTGGTCCCCAAGTTTGTCTCTTGAATGGAGGAGATTGTGCCAAGTGTCAAGCTCTTGTGGTGAGTGAAAAAGTTGTCATCATTACTCTTAGCTTTCCCTCCAAGTCTTGGTTGGGCTGACTGGCTCTCCGGTTACTTGATCCGGTGGCATGTATTTCCGTAAAGTGGCCTTTAATCGGGTAACTTCCTTTTTACTTTTCTGGAGACTTTCTGTAATATCCACCCTTTTCTGTAAACTGAAATAGAGGCTAAACTGATAGCTGTGAGATGAGATAAGGCCTATAAATAAAAGTACAGAAAGAGAAGATGTCAATGGACCAAAGAGACCCTGGTCAATTTAGTCTTAAGGCTTTGAAATTACTAAGAATGTAAGCCAAGGACGTAAATGTCATTAAGTATAAAGACCAAGGACAATATGGTCATTAGACATAAAGGGGCAAATCGATAACCAAAAGCTAAGTTAAAACCCGTAGATAGAAAGTACAGAAAAAGTAGATTTTGTAGGAACGGAAAGATTAATGTTAACACGGCCCTAATGGTTTGAATTCTTTTAAGAACTCCGCAGTTAAGCGTGCTCGCCCTGGAGTAATGTAAGGATGGGTGACGTCCTTGGAAGGACCCAAAGGTCATTAGACCAAAGACCAAGGGCGAAAAAGTTAAGGGCAAAATGGGAATCACAAAAAATTAGACAAAGTAAGGGCATTTTCATGATTAAGAGATATGTAAGGGAATTTTGGTCATTTGAAAAAGCCAAACAGTTGACCAAAATATCAGAAAAAGTCACAGATGCCCAAAACATAGAGTAGAACTCACTGATTAACAGAGATTCGACAAATTGCTGAAAATCGGCCTAGATTTTTATTTATAGAATTTCGAAGATTTAATGGTCAAAAATAATTATTGGAGGTATCAGGAGACTTTAATCAGTTGAGTTTAGGGAAAAGAAAAATAGAGTGAATTTTATAATATTTTATAAAATTATTGCCCAATATATGATGAAGGCGAATTCCCAGAACGGAGGAAAAATACCCGAAAATCCTGAAAATATATTTTTATTCAAAAATTAATTTTAGACTATCCAGAGGACAATTTGATGAAAGGAAAAGGGCTAGAGTATCAGGGAAAATCATAGAAATTTTTAATGCCCTAAAAGTTATTTTCCAGTCGGAAATACGTTTTTCAGGGATATTCGACATGATAAAATTACCCTGTTATTTTTGGACGAATTTCAGGGGTATTTTTGGATAAATATTTCGCCATATGAGTAAAGAAAATATGGAATTAAAAGAGGAATAAAATATCTCCAGAAAAGTAGAGGAAATGTTATCGGAATAAAGTCACTCTTACCGATAAAAGTTGTAAGCTGATAACATGACCGAATGACAATCGGTTTGGTTAGAGGAATTAAGTCCCTAACCAGATTTTATCCATTAGTATAAGCAATAATGACCACTTTTTATCAACCAATGAAAAGAGAGCAAGTATGTATGGTGGTGGAAGGATTACAGCCATTAGATCTTATCATTTTTGCAAGAAGCAATCTCAACCATCCACCTAATTTCTCATGTAATTAAATTATCTTTTCTTCTCCATTATTCTTCATTCTTCACCGTCATTTTGGGGATGGAAAATGGAGCTTGAAGACGCCATCTTCATGGCACAAGAGAGGAAAAAGCTTCAAGAACTCACAAGGTAAGAAGCTTTACCACCCAAACCTATACATTTTCTTGATCCTTGCAACCTCCTCTACCTTTTCCATGGATCAATTTCTTGATTTATCCTCTCTTTTTCAAGATTGAAAGTTAGGG
>JANTPZ010132844.1:0-19252 GCA_025593235.1 Vachellia pachyceras
TGAACAGTACATTTTCACGAATTAAACTGTATCATTTGGGCAAGTAAATGACTCAGTGAGTATTTTTCCCTTATAAAGGAACTTACAAGCTTCAAATAAAAATTGGAATCACTCAATTTCGATTTTTCTAGAATTAGTTATGAATTTTCAAAGTTGGTCCTAAAACCAGTGAATAGTAACTTTCAAAAGCTTGAAAGTTTTTAAATTGAAACTTTTGGACCCTTTGATCATAATGAGGCTTCCTTTTGATTCCAAATCACTTTTTAATGAAGTTAAAGGTTAAGTTAAGGAGTGTCACATACAACATTGAAGAACCTATCCAAACAACATAAGGATGGGCAGAAGATATCGATTGAATTTGATAGATATTGGAAGCTTGTCGAGAATAACGTCACCAAATATACCAGTTACGTTGCCCTCCTAGCGCACACAAAGGCAACCATCTTGGAAGAGGAGTGGAGCAAAATCCCATACCGTGCAGAGAACGATATCTGGGACACACTTTGGGTATAACAAGTTTTACACTCGCCACACAAGTTTTTGTTAGTTATGATGTTCTTTCTAATACATCAAAAGGTAACCATTGCATTTATATGTCAATACTAACGATGCGATGCGACCTTGAAGAAGAAGAAATGTCATTCTGTTGCACCAGGTGGAAGGCGTTCAAAACACACCTGGCTCGTAGATATGTCAATACTGATGTCGAAGCCGGTGAACGGCGCCATACTCCTTGTTCCAAGTACCCATTTATTGATGAGGCCACTTGGGAAGAATTTTATAGGATTCAGACCATTCCAGACGCTTTGGTAACTTCAATTTATGTCTAGTTTTATTTCTCACATTTTTCATTCCAACGATTAATTGTCTGTCACATTTAACCATTTCATAAACATGACTGCAGGCTAAAAGGGCTAAATTCATCCAAATTGGTCGGAAGAATGACTGTACAGACACAATGTCTCAAGTTGGCTTTTCTAAGGCTGAAAAAGACATGATGGAGGCCAAGAGGAGGAGGTTGGAGGAGGAACAAGCTGAATCCGATCCTTCCACCATATTTACTCCACCTTCTCTGATACATTGAGAAGATCGCTGGAAGTATGCCCACCAAAAAAGAAGTGGGCAGTACACAAGTGAACGTGCTAAAGAAATTGCTGAGAAGACTGTAAGTACGCATATAATTTGCTTTAGTCACATGAGTATATGAACTCTTATAATGTGCTACATATGACAAAGAAGGTACTTAAACAGCAAGAAGCAGTCGGGACCTTCAAGCCATCCTAGAGGAACGATGTTTTAACGGCTGATATGGGCAAATCTAATTGTCCGGGCCGTTTGAGGGGAATTGGACGAGTCTTGGGCTTCAGAGACGTCTTTGGACCTCCTGCTCCAACACCTAGTATAGTGACCAAGGATGAATTGGATTCTCTTTTGGCTGCCATCAAGGCAGAGGCGAGGGCAGAGGCCGAAGCAACGTTCGAAGCGAAGTTGGACACTCGAATGGGCAAGGTCATGGAACGAATGGACAGATTGAAGCCCTGTAAAGGGTATACCAGCATCCCATCTGAGAGGGATATCGCCCCTCCAAGCACTAAAGGGAGTTCCCCAACATTTATTACAGCTGAGAGAGCACCTGAAGTGCAAACCCAGCCTTCCTCGGAGCTGACTCCCAGAGAATGGGTCCTTTTGATGGTGCATAATAGTTCCTTTGTCCTCATCGCATTGCCAATGTCGAGAGATGTTGTGGGGAAGGACATAACTGTATACCTTGAACGAGACGATTTAGTGTCCCTTCTGGGTCGACGAGAACAGCTGACATTGCAGTCGTCCAAGTTTTCCTAATGTTAGACTCCTTTAACAATTAGTTGTAAACACAATATTTTATCATGTACTGTCATAATAGGTACATGCAGAGACAATTGGTTTCATTCGGGCTGAACCATAAAATTGGATTCCTCTCCCCAATCCATACCCAGGAGAAAGGGAACATTGCTCAATTAAGATTCAAATACATGTATACCAGGATCATGGAAGGAGGAATGAGTGCCTTATGGCACCATACATCCACGGGTATTTACAATTTAGTGTTTCATATCATATTTGATTCGAATGATTTGGTATATATCTTCTGATGCATTAAAATTGTGATTCCTTGTAGTGAGCACTGGCAACTTGTTCTTCTATCTATTAGGACCAATAGCATCATGTTACTGTGCTCCCTTCATCAACCTCCTGGGAAGGAATTGAAGAAGACAATGGATATGTATGCTTTCTTATGTGTTAGTAATAATATGCCTTTGACTTCGCTCACTTGAGACCATGACGTTCAATTGTTGGTGATAGGGCTATGAGGGCATACCGCGTTGACCATTTGGGTAAGCCCAAGCATCAGGTGATAGACCCGACTTGGCACGCACCAAAGGTACGTACATTATGCTTGTTTCTGAACATGAAACCTTGGTGCTTATGATTTTGCTATCAACATGTTCTCTTAATAGACTCGAAGACAGCCCAAGCTGTCCAATTTATGTGGGTTATATGTGTTGAGACACATATATAATGTCGTATCCTTATGAACCACTGACTTTACTGAAGAGGTACACTATTTTTCAGTTTTCAATTCTCGTAATGGATACTTGATGATTTACCAATTCTTTTAATAATGCAGATGTTTTAGCTTGAAGAACCCTTTCCTGAAGAGGATATTGACAACATACATGACCGTTGGTGTCAATTCTTTCTTCAATCACTACCAACTTTGAGCTCAAAATGTTAATTTTCTTATTTCATTCTTCTGGACATTGGTGAAGAAATTGTATATACGTAAAGGGAATACTGTATATGTACATTTAAATGTAGATCTATATGATAAACAAGTAAAGAATGTATATACTATTGGAGATTGTGCCCTAGGGCCAATCATTGTACTCATATTATTTCTTTTAATGCATTTTCTCCATTTATTATCATATGTTTTGCATGTTTGTTGTGATAATTACATCCATAGATGAATTATGAATATTGTCTTAAATGTCCCTGGTTGGTTGTCTATGCGGGAGCGTAGATAAGGTAAGACCAGTATAACTTTGATAAGGTATGGAGATACGAGTCAAAGTCACAGGCACTTGTAAGAGTACAAGGTGCTGGACTAACCTGCTATGAGAAAGCTACATAGATTAAGTCATTGCTTATCTCATATGTGATCACGTCACAATGCCCTTTGACCTGAGATCAACATGGATTCATGCATGAAAGTCATTAAGCTTTGACCTAGTCAAAAGTCACCTTTGACTGGGTGATGATAAAGGCTATAATCGGGCTTAAGGGTTTTCATGTGGAGGAATGTGAGTGATCAAGATGGGATTTGTCCCTTACATTAGTTGAGAGATATTACTGGGCCCCTCGATGAGTGAGTCAAAGAAATGTATGGCCATACTGTAAGGAAAAGGAGTTTTCGTTTCTTTGATCAGACTACTCAGAGATCGAGAAAGTAATTATCGGGAATAGGAGGATGACATCATCCATGCCTCATCCTTGACCGAGATATCGTGTGACAAAAGGGACGTGATGTGGTTGCATTAAAGGTTACGTCATGTTAACGATCCCCGTATGGTTTGGGTAGTCGTAATGTCTTGCTAGAGACCGCTTGCGACTTGGGGGCTTTTGGTGAGATTAGCCCACTACCAACTTTATATGGGTCTACAGGGTCGCATGCAAGAATAGCCTAACATAAGCTTTATTTCTAGGGTTTATTCGAATTTTAAATATATATATGTTGAAATTCAAAATTGCACAATATTATGTAAATAATATTTGTGTGTGTTAGTTTAATGTTTAATTTATTTGATAAATTAAATAACTAGCATTAATTTAATTTATAAAGATAAATTAAATATGTTGGCTCAATATTTGGATTAATTAAATGGATATGATTTGATCAGATCAATTTAATCCAAATTAAGATTGTAGAATTTGAATTTCACATTTTGAATTTCAAATTTCGAATTGTAAGATTAGATCTTGAATATTGGAATTGCAAGATTAGATCTTGAATATCCTTTTTGAATTTCAAGATTTGATCTTGAATATTGGAATTGCAAGATTAGATCTTGAATATCCTTTTAAAATTCAAATTTCAAGATTAGATCTTAAATATCCTTTTGATATTTCGGATAGCAAGATTAAATCTTGAATATCATCTGAAATTTCAAATTGTAAGATTGGATCTTGAATATGCTTTTGAAATTTCAGATTGCAAGATTAGATCTTAAATATCCTCTGAAATTTCAAATTGCAAGATTAGATCTTGAAATTCAAATTCAGATTTTTTAAAGATTAATAAAAGATTAATCTTAAATTATGATGCACTCCATGAGTTTTATAAATATGAGTGCTATTGTTGGAGACTGTATCGGTTTAGAAAGACCACTTTCTAAACCGTTTCTAATATATTCGGTTTAGAAGATGAGCCCAGTGCCTTATTCGAATGCAATGTGGGCAGGCATTTCTAAACCGAGGCGCACTTCGTTCGCGTAGAATATGACCTTTCTAAACCATACATGCCAAGTCCGGTGTAAAAAGGCTCTAGTAAGTGTGCATGGGAAGGCTGTTGTTTTAGGGGTAGTGAGGACATTTCCTTTAAACTTGGGTAAAGATGCGTAGGTACTATCATCTGTCTGGGATTTAAAATTTTGAATCACCTTTCTATGATTCACTGTTTTCGAGGTACTTTTTCCTTCATTTTTCCTTTAATAAATCCCTAAGATAATACACAATTTAATGGATTTGCTATTTTAAACTCAAAATATTTTAAAATTATATTGACAACTCTCCAAATATATAAAATATATATCAAATATACTAAAAATTAGAGATTTATCATAAGGCTAACAAGCTAACAGAGTAAAATTAAAGAATTTTAATAAAGTGTAAAAAATTATATCAAATTAAAAATTAAGAAAAATTCTAAGTATTTATAAGATGGTTTTCCTCCCAATTGAAATTGAAACATATATAGGTTATCTTGTTTCTTCATAAGCAAGTAATGCAAGTGAAAGCTCATGTTTGAGTTAACTGACATAGTGGAAGAAGATTCACTATGCTTGCGAATTCCAGGCCATCTCAAGTATGAGTGAAGGATCTAAAGTATATGATTAAGGGCATATCAAGTTTTTAACCCTCCAACAACCAATAGCCCTAAGAACAAAAGGATATGTATAATCATCTGCCCATAAATCGTCTTTCCTTAGTTGAGTAATTAAGGGAATGGGCATCTTTGAGACTACATTTTTTTTCTTACATGGAATATCTAGTATCCTGAACAACAAGGGTGACAAAACTCCACCGGTAAGTATTTAATATTATTGCATTCTAAAGCTTGAATCTAAAACCTTTGACGTAAAACAGTATTTTTCCACAAAATAAGATAATCTCCTCCACTATTTGCCTCGGCTTGTGAAAAAGTACTTCTCTATCGCTTTTCCAAACAGACCCATAATCCTTTATTAGCTGACCATAAGTTTATTGAGGGTGTCCATGTCTTCATGTAGACGCACAGTAACCTCTGAGTCCAATTTGCTTGAGCTTGAACATTTATTTCGAGTGTTTTTAGAAGGCTAATGCTTCAAGCATAACATGAAAACAAATTGGTTAGCTGAAACTTGTAGTACTACATCCTATGCTAAATATAAAAGTCAGTTTAGAAGTGGATTTTAGTCCTCAATTTAAGATTTTTCTTTTCATTTTATCTCATATATTTATATATTTTTTAAATTAATTTGTCTGATTTATAAACTTATTTATAATTAAATGATATACATAAATAAAATTATGTAACACATTTTAGAATTAAATAGTTTATTTAGTTTTATTAATTTCTTTAAAATTATTCTTACGTTAAAGACTAGAACTAGTATTATTTAAGGCGTACATGAAACATGTAAAATCAACTTGAACTAAGCAGATGAGAACATGGGAAATTGACCATCGAGCACTAGCCTTTCTCATTGCAGTGTTTGTTGAATCAATTGAGCTGATTGATGATTAATTGTCTCTATTTTTTTGGTGAACTAATTGTCTCTATTTTTTCTTTCATCTGAGTGACGCCTCATGCTTTGCTACTTTTTTTTGGTGCAGGGTGGTTTAGAGGCAGCTTCTTTCCTTATTATATCTCATCCTTTTTATATTATGTATTTAACTAAGCATATTGCAGCTATTCATGTTGAAACATGCATAATCCATCCTTATTCTGGACATTTAATTACCTGACTGAAATCCAAGTGGCCATGAGAGGATGAAGACCCAAAAAAAACCAGAAGATGCGAACGAGCCATGCAACCAAATTGTTCTTTTCTTTTCAGTGTGTCCTTCATTGATTCATCCGTTCTGATGAAGGTAATATGTCTAAAATCTGTTCTGAAGATGCTCTGCTGAAGGTACCTTGGTCAGCTGATTTTTTCCTATTTCCCTTGTCCAAAATCTGTACGACTTTCTTTCCCTATACTTCATCTGTTTTGCTTTATTTCTTCCTCCATTTCTTGGTAGACCTTTTTTTTGTTAAGTTATTCAGAAGCCGTTGAATTCGTAAGGCTTTTCCCTTCCTTTAAGACATCGAACCTAGATCCAGAGGATGGTTTTTGGTCTTTGGTCCCAGGTCTGTGAACAAAAGTTGCTTTTTACTGATACCTTGCATCTGCATTTGATCGACCTATGGCCCCACCTCTGAGACGCTCCTTTAAACTTCATTTAGTTTCTGAATTCCTCATCAACGTCAACACCGGGAATATTGAAGCTCCATAGAGAACGACCCTGGGGTTGCACCCTATAGTGAAATCCTTGGAAATCACCCTACAGTTAGGTTAGCTTGTGCCATTTATTTGCTGTTTTTGCATTTTATTAGCTTTGATTTTACATTTGTTCAAAGTATAGGTTTGCATAGTGCATAGCATATCATTATGTTTCTGAAAATATAAAACAAAGATATAGGTTTTCTTCTGCATTCTGCATCAGTTTCCACATTTTCGCCACGGCCAACTCTACTTTGCAAAGAAAAATACCTCTCGGTACACTTTGCCCTGATAAAAACACATATTAGCTGCGGCCAATTTTCATTTTAAGAAGGGACACCCTCTCTGGTTGGTTTCACCGCGATTAACTACAACTTTCGCCGTGGCGTAACTTTGATTTTCAGATGTTCAACCCTCTTGGGTTGGTTTCACTGCGACTAACTACAACTTTTACAACAGCGTAACTTTGATTTTCAGCTGTTCAACCCTCTCGAGTTGGTGTCACCACGACTAACTTAAGATTTCACCGTGGCCAACTTATCTTCTCTGAGCATTATTCATTTCATTCCTTCCATTTTCAAGTTCATACATATACTTCATACATACCATACACACTCACACACACACTTGCATCCGCTCATTCCATCCACTACCTTATAATGGGAGAAATGGTGAAGGAGAGTGTATGGGGTAAAATAACATGAACAATAGAAGAAGAAAAATTAGGGAAGCTACAACCTCTGATGTGAATTATGATCCTTTCACTACAGCTTGCCCTAATTATGATTTTAATTTTGAAATTAAGGGACTGCTTATTAACTCTCTTCTAAAATTTCATGGTTTGACAAGGGAGGACCCCTACATCCACTTGCAATTATTGTTAATGATTTGCCTAAGTATGAAGCCGGTGGGAGCCTCGCTCGATCAAGTGCTGTGGAAGGTGTTCCATCTTTCTTTGGAGGGGAAAGCAAGGGAATGGTTTGTGAGCCTCCCAAGACATGTAGTGAATGCTTATAAAAGTTGGGGAAACTTAAGAAAGACATTTCTAGAAAGTATTTCCCTGCTTCTAGAACGTCATCCATGAGGAAGGAGATCTATTCAGTTCGCCAAGAGTTGATTGAGTCTTTATATGAATATTGGAATAGATTCCAAGACCTTCTTTTCAGATGCCCTCGCTATCATATTCCAAATGAGCAGCTTGTGCAATATTTCTATGATGGGTTGAAGAGCCAATAGAAAGGTATGTTAGATGCCGCCTCGGGAGGATCCTTGATAGACTTAACTGCTCAAGAGGCTTGGGATCTTATAAAGAAGATGACCTTGAATCACCAACAATATAGTGTGAGGGACACTATGGCAGTCCATGAACTTGGAGCTTCAAGTACATACAACAGAAGAATGGATGCCCTAAAATCCAAGGTTGACTCATTTGAGAGAAAGATAACATCTCAATTATCACTATTAACCACTGAGCTGAAGAATTTGAATGTGAGTAGACCATAACCTTCCATGGATCTTACTGCACCAAGTTGTGAGACTTATGGATATGTTATGCACATCTCAAGTGTTTGCCCCAGTAGATATGAAGAAGTGTTAGCAATGTATCAAGGGAAATCCAATTAGAAATGGGATCCCTATTCAAATAGTTACAATGAAGGGTGGAAAGAGAACCCTAAATTTAGTTGGAGGGGTGAAGAATCTAGTGGGCCAAACAGATTCCAGAGAAGTAGAGGAGCTGGACTATCCGGTTACCACATGCCACCTAACCACCAAGCCTTGAGTGTACTGCAGAAGGAGGACGCAAATCAGCTTTTGCAAAACATGATGATGTTACTTAAGGAAGAGCAAGCTTCCACCGCCAACCAATTCAATTCAATCACCTCTCTCATTCAAAAAGACTCCTCTAAGAATGATGCGAGATATGCCTCTTTCAAGAAGAAGATGAAGCAGTGGGAGACAAAAGCTAAAAATTTGAAATCCTTTGTCACTCAACTCTCTAACAACTTGAGTGAGCAACAAGCAAGGAGTAGTGGTTCCATCCCTTCTAACACTGTCATCAATCCAAAGGGTTTGAATGCTATCAACTTGAGAAGTGGGAAACAAGTAAAATTTAGTGAGGATGAGGAACAGGAGAAAGAAGAAGAGAGCATTGAGTGTGAGAGCCTTCCACACCTCATAAGAAAGGGCAAGCACTGTGAGAGTGAGAAGGAGAAGGAACTACTTGCTAAGAACGAAAGATCATCATCATCAAACCATTAAGAAGAGGTAGAGCTTCAGAGTAAGGAACTCAACACACACATGGAAATGCTAAAGGAAGTAAGCATGAACAAACCTCAGAAAAAATTAAGGAGGTAAGAATTGAAGAACTTCCTTTTCCAAATTCTTACTTGATGAGTAAAAAATTAGCTGAAAAGAAACATGAGAAAGAAGTCTTTGATTTGTTCAGTAAAGTAGAGGTAAACATTCCACTGCTTGATTTAGTGAAAATAGTTGCTTCCTATGCCAAGTACCATAAGGACCTATACACAAATACACGAAAATTTAGAACAAACGAAAGGGTCCAAGTAAGTGCAAATGTGTCAGCTCTAGTTAAACCCGAAATTCCAGTTAAATGCCAAGATCATGGTTCTTTTATAATTCCCTGCACTATATGAAAAGTAACCATAAGGGGAGTGATCTCTAGTTGTTTAAAGGTCAAATTTAATACTCAGATTATGCAAATAATGGCACAATCTTGAGGTTGATCTTTAAGGAGCTTTAGTGTCTCTAAGTAATTAATTAGCAATTTATTCCACAAAAATCAAGGGGAAATTGGTCTTGTTATTCTATTTTGATTCAAAATCATTATCTAACTATTATTTTTATTTTTGATTTCCTTATCACTTAAGACGGAATGTCTAAATTGCTTCCCAAGAATTATGACCTACCCTTATTACCTTCCACTGATATACGTTCATTCTACACCTCATATTGCAAAAATTAGATTGATCATGAATGGACTCAACAGAATCAGTACTCAACCACTTTCAAAAGTAATATTGATCAATACTACTCAAAAATTGTTCACAACACTCGGATCTAACAGCTAATCAACATAAAGATCGAGTGAAGTTAGTCTTAATCAAGAAGATAATCTTTGAAACTAATATTGATAGATCCAGTCACAAAGCTCTAACAATCACTGTGAAGAAATAAAATCTAAACCACAATCTCAAGCATATCAGTGTTCCATTACAGATTATTGAGATTTAATAAGGAGAATGGGTTTGGTGAACTCCCTGTGTCAACCGAGGGTTAGGCCCCTCCATAATTCTTGGAAATGTGAAAGAATCAATCGGACATCGTGGAATCACCAGCAACAACAGTGAGGCAACATCAATCTGAACTCCACAATCTACCATGACACAATCAAGATGAAGGGTTTGAGATGATGAGAAGGTGGAAATTATAGGAGAGAGTGATAGGACTGAGACGGTGGTGGACAGAGTGAACGAATGGAAGATGAGATTGAATGAGGTTGTAGCGGAAATCTCTTATTAAAATCTGGAAGTGGATCTATTATCACGAAAGGGGGGATGATGAAAATGGGGAGTAGATTTATGATGGATGAAAGGGAATTATGTCGGATCAGGTGGACCAATGGGGGAGTCCGAAGTCATCCTCCTTGAGGTGAAGAATTGTGTGTAATCGAATGAAGATGATACGGAGATTGGGGTCTGGAAAAGTGGAGAGTAGTTGACTCTGAACAAAAAGTGACAGATTCCCCACCCTCCCCCTGCAAAATTAAGCTAGTCCCAAAAAACAAGGTGGAGTGAATGAGGTGCACGTGGTGGCTGGAGCTGTAGTGAGGATTATTAGTTATTACCAGTTGTTTTTCTTGTTGTATCCTAACTAATTTAGTTCTTTCAGCTTGTTTTTCTTGTTTGGCACTACTGTTCAATTTGGCATTAGATTCCTATTACTTTGAAGATCCCCAAAATGATGTGTTTCACCCATATCCTACATATTCAGCAACAATTTGATGTAACCTCATGCATTTAAAATACTAGGTAACTTTAGAGAATTCAAGAAGTGATAAAATAACTCCAAATTAGCAACTAATTCTTTTAATCCCTTATCAACACAATTAACCTCTAATTGGTATATTTATGCTCAAATAAGATCCCTAGAGAGGTTCACATTGAGTACAATTAAACCCTATAAAATAATGAATTATCAAGGAGCTATACTGGATTTAGGGGTTGCCATAAATGTAATGCCCAAATCTGTCTACGAAGCCCTAAGAGTCAAGAATTTAAAGCCCACCACAATAATGCCCAAATGTATCACATTGATGAGGTATGGAGATATGAGTCAAAGTCATAGGCACTTGTAAGAGTATAAGGTGCTGGATCGACCCACTATGAGAAAGCTGCATGGATTAAGTCATTAGCTTATCTCATATGTAATCACTTCACGATGCCCTTGACCTGAGATCATCATGGATTCCTGCATGAGATTCGCTAAGTTTTGACCGGGTGATGATAAATGCTATAATCGGGCTTAGGGGTCTTTCATGCGGAGGAATGTGAGTGATCAAGATGGGATTTGTCCCTCACATTAATTGGGAGATATTACTGGGCCCCTCGATGAGTAAGTTTGAGAAATGTATGGCCATACTATAACAAAACGGAGTTTTCGTTTCCTTGATCAGACTACTCAGGGATCGAGAAAGTAATAGACAGGAATAGGATGATGATGTTATCCATGCCTCATCCTTGACTGAGATATCATGTGACAAAAGGGACGTGATGTGATTGCATGAAAGGTTGTGTCGTATTAACAATCCCCATATGATTTGGGTAGTCGTAATGTCTTGCTAGAAACCGCTTGCGACTTGTGGGCTAATGTTGAGTTTAGCCCATTGCCAACTTCATATGGGCCTACAAGGTCGCACGCAAGAACATCCCAATATGAGCTTTAAAATATAGGGTTTATTTGATTCGAAATGACAATAATATTATATGTTAGTATTTAATTTATTTGACAAATTAAATAACTAACATTAATATTCAGATTTAATTTATAAAGAAAAATTAAATTCGTTGGCTCACTATTTGGATTAATTATATGGATATGATTTGGTCAAATCAGAATTGTAAAATTCGAATTTCATATTTTGAATTTCAAATTTTGAATTTCAAGATTAATAAAGATTAATCTGGAATATCTTTTAAATTTCAAATTTTGAACTTCAAGATTAATATAGATTGATATTGGATATCATTTTTAAATTCAAATTTCAAAATTAATAAAAATTAATCTTGAATATCCTTTTGAAAATTTGAATTTCAAGATTAATAAAGATTAATCTTGAATATCTTTTGAGATCTATATTTGAATTTGAAAAAGATTAATTGCAGATTCTAGAAGCTCTTCAAGAGTTCTATAAATATTAGGACTCATGAGCAAGAGAGGAATTCCATTCAAATCTAATTGTGAGCCACAGAAACCTTAGAGAGAGTGAGACGTGAGAGGTCCTTGCACGCTGCGATTGTTGGGAACTGTTCGCGTCGATACCGGAAGATGGAGACGATAAGAAACATCGGCTCCTCGTTATCAGAATCAAGAACGCGGGAGGTCTTGGAATCTAAAGTGATCCAAATGAAAGAGACGATTCGAATTAGCATGCAAAAGGTATACCTCTTTCTCCTCGTTCTAAACGCCTTTGACAAATCCATATGGGGATTAGAAAATTTTAAATTCCAATATATGTACATTCTAATTCCAACAAGGATATCTTGGTAAAGGTGAAGGACTTGGTTTTCCCTACTGACTTTTACGTGCTAGACATGTCCAATAAAACTTTTCATCATTCTACTATAATTTTGGGCATACCCTTCTTAAGGACTGCTAACACCATTATTAGCATGGAAAAGGGGAGCATATCAATGAAAATAGGAGAAAACAAGATCCATTTTAATATGTATGAAGCCATAAAACACCCTAACAAAGATTACTCTCTGTTACATGTTAATGCTATTGATATAGCTGTTGATGATGCATGCAATGATTTTGACTTTGAAAATGATCATGCATATTCCTATCTCTCAACACATGCATCTTGATTTGAGAATGACACAGTATTTCCTTTTCATCTTGTGATTCTAAAAAATTCATTTGTTCTTGCAAAACTCTCGATACATGCACTCACTTCTCATCAGTTGACTGTACTCATTTCCATACCACATTCACACCCTATCAAGTTCACCTACACGTGCATGAATGCCCCATCTCTTATCAGTAGTGATGACACCTCTAGGGGAGGAGTTTCATTTGATTTTGTAGGAACATCATGAATAACATCACTGGGACCGGTAGCACCCATGCAAGAAAAGAGTGGAAATTCTGAGGAAAAGCATGGGAGCACTGAAGAGACTCGTAAACCGCCATGATTCTCAGGTTGTTTCTTTCCCTCACTCAATCATTTACCTTTGCCAAGGATGAAATTTTGATGCTTTTGTGAATGAGCTAAGTAAGGGGAGGATCTATCTGGTAGGAAGTAGAGTAGTTAGAATTTCATTCGACTTTGAATTCAATAAACTCTCCTCATTTCACCGAGTGGAACATGAAAAGTTGTTTGTTGTAGCCTTGGTATATTATTTCTATATATCTATGTATATTTTCCTTTGTTGTTTTCCTTGTTCCATTGCGTTCTTGTGTGATCTTCTGGTAGTGCTTGTTAAATTTCGTGCTTCTTCTGTGTGATTCCTTCCTTTTAATCATTGAGGACAATGCTTGAAAGAGTTTTTCAAGCTTTACCAATGCAATTGGAACTTTTGAATGATTCATTCTTGGGTCATTTTGCTTAAAACTTTGGAAATTTTCAAATTTCTAAAAAAAATTCACAAAAAGAAGTTGATTTTAGGAGGTTTTGAATAACATTTTTGCTCTCTGACCAATTTCGTTGTGGCCAAAGTTGTTCAAATAAAGCATTCACCTCTCAGGTGTGGTTCGCCATGACCAACTTATGGTTTTACCACGATGAAACATCTTGCCCATAGAGCCACCCTCTTGGGTGGGGTTCGTTATGACTATCTTAGTTGTTAGGCATAGTGAAACCTTCAATGCAAAAAAAAAAATTCATAATTTTGAATTTGAAATGAACAATTCCTCTCAACTTGATGCTCTTAATACTCCTAAGCATGCAGTATAATTTGATTTTCACGGATTGTGTATTTATAAATTATTCATGATTTTAAGAGATAAAAGCTTTTGGTTAATTACATTTTCAAGTTACTAACAAAGGGTCAGTGTTGATTTATTTTTGAGTTGACTCTTTGCATTTTTAATTCTTGAGATTGTCTAATCAAGATGTTAGCCTTGTCGTGAGGATAATTGGGCCTAACTCCATTTGATTAGTATGGGCTTATCTTGATTTTAATCTCTCTAGAACATGTTTTGATTCTTAATCAAAGCATTATGATCCAATATTTTGTGGAAATAATAGAGGCCTTCATTTCAAAACACTTCCTTTCGCCCAAACACAAACCCAAAGATAAAATTTAACTAATGCTACCCCTTGAGCCATTCGTTCTTGAGTACCAGCATTGGAAATTATATCTTTATATACAAGTATGAAATCTGTATGAAGTTCATGTTCATAGTTATATCTCTCTAAAAAAAGAAGAAAAAAAGAAAAAATGATGGAAAATGAGAAAATAAGGGGGTAAAAAAATAAATAGAGGTGTGTTTGATAAAATTCATATATATGCTTGAATACTCTCTTTTGAACTCTTGCATTGTAGAAACATTGACATGTGTAGTTTTCTATAATGCTGTATATTCAAGAACTCCTTTCATCACTCCATTCATTGTCTTTGACTCCCATAATCCATTTTAACCCCAAAGCACTCTTGATCTACATTTTATTGATCTAGTGGTAGAGAGGTAGAATAATTACAAGCCTATGGTAGAGATTGAATTAAGCAGACCATGAGTGAAATTATCTTGGCTAAGTGAGATGAGAAATAAACACATTTACTTTAAGAGGGAGTCTCTTTTACTCAATCTCTTGAATTAAACTCTCATAGAGATCATCTTATTAATGTCTCTTCATTGATCCCTGTTGATTCCTTGGCAAATGCTTTGACTGATTTTTGATATCTTGTACGCATGGTTGACAGTTTCTGAATACATTAATCATTAAGCGTTTTGAAAAGCTTTATCTAGGAGTACAAAGGTTTAAGTGTGGGGCAAATGGATTGAGCTACATTTGTTTATTACTCTTGCTAAGATTTTTAAAGTGCTTAATGCATTTTTTGGCTCATCATAACCCTTCTTGTGCTTAATTTGGAAACAAGAGTTGTTGATCTTGATTAGCGTGATTTTGGGTGCAATTTTGCATGAAATATGATATATTTGTACTCAATGCTAATTTTGGGCAAGCGATACTTAAATCATTGTTATTTCATTTTAGGAACTCTAGTAAAGACTGAAAGGAAGCAGCTATAGAAACTCTAGCCACGGTGCATTCCAATGTTCACCGCAGCCAAACTCAAGCAGGCAAGCAAGTGCTCTCGAGAGAGGTTCGCTGCTATAAAACCTCAAGTTCGCCACGGCAGATATCACGTATCAGCAACCCAGTTCAGACCCGAAATGGAAAGAAAACTGACCCACTTTGCAATTATGACCCAGCATGATTAGGAGATCCTATTTAGGGTAAATTCTGTGGCATTTTTATAGGAGTGGTTAGCAGCCAAAGATCTTCATCTCATCTACTCTCACTCTAACCCTAGTCTCCACCTTCACTTCCTTTTCCAACCAATAGTGCCTGCTCATTCTTCCATAGAGTATGCTGAACTGGATCATATGAGCAGCTAAACCTCTCCTTTCCTCTTGGATATGGAGAAGGCTTGAGGTCAAGGATTTACAAGGGGAGTATTAGTTTCAATCTATATTTTTGTTATGGATTACTTAGTTGCTGAGTTAGGACTAGTAATTTGTACTTAAATACTTAACTACGGTTGTAGCCAAACTTGGATTAATTTATGTATTCATTTGCTCTGTGTTTGACTTGGTAGTGTGAAGTCTCATTACTACATATTCAATGTAATCTTTGTTATTCTCTCTTATCTTCCTAGTTGTGCTTGATGTTTGAGATGTTAATGTTTTGAATTGGATTTTTCACTTGCAACTTCATTACACACACTAAGTGTTTTTAAAGGGTTTCATATGATGGACTTCATTGCACAGTAAAATTGCTATGGTTAATCTTGGACACACATCGACACCAGACAGCTCAACTTAAAATCCTATTGTGGAAGATCCTTCATCAAGAGAAGAAGTCATGGATGAAACTAATCCAAATAGCTCCCTAATTGAGCTTTATTTCTTTAGTACCTTTGCTTGAATTTCCAAAGCATTTAATACATTTTGGCCCATCATGACCCTTCTTGAGCTTAATTTGGAAACTAGAGTTGATTTTGATTAGCTTGACTTTGGGTGCATTTTCCATGAGAAATGATACATTTACACTTAATTATAATCATGAGCAAGTGATACTTCAAATGTTTTCTATTTCATTTCAGGGACTCTGGCAAAGGACATTTGGAAGCACCTTTGGAACATTTCGTCGTGGCGTATTACATTATTCGTTGCAGCCAAAGATCAAGTAAGTGAGCAAGAACTCTAGGGAGAGGTTCGCGGCGGTGAATACCGTGAATCAGCAACAGATCAGGCTTCAAATGGAAAGAATAACCGACCCACATCTTGGACCCGACTCGGAGCGGTTAAGAAACCCTATTTACGGTAAATTTTGAAGGGAACCCATGGGGAATGCAGCCACTACCATCTTAAAACACTCTTCTCTCATCTTCTTCCATTTTCTCTCATCATCCATCACTCTCAACCCTAGCCTCACCTCATATACCATCATGCACTCCCGTTCTTCCATTCAGAGCACTGAGCTGCTTCCTATGAGCAGCTAGACCTCTCCCTTCCTCTTGGAGATGGAGATAGCTTGAGTTCAAAGTGCTAAAAGGGGAGTAGTAGTTTTAATCTATGTTTATGTTATAGATTACATAGTTTTTGAGTTAGGACTTGTGATTTATACTTAAATACTTTGCCTCGGTCAAGCCAAGCTTAGATTATTACTTATGTATTGATTTTGCTTTGTGTTTGACTTGGTAGAGTGAAGTCTCATTTCTATCTATTCAATCAAATCTTTATTGCTCTTTTTTATCTTTCTAGTTGTGCTTGATATTTGAGGCGATATTGTATTGAATTGGATTTTTCGCTTGGCAATTTCTTTACACATACTAAGTGTTTTTAATGGGTTTCATGGAATGGAGTGTATTGTATGGAATTTTTGACTCAGCGAGTTATTGGGGTTTTCATTATAAAACTTAGTGC
Source organism: Vachellia pachyceras (assembly GCA_025593235.1). NCBI lineage: Eukaryota > Viridiplantae > Streptophyta > Magnoliopsida > Fabales > Fabaceae > Vachellia > Vachellia pachyceras. The sequence continues at coordinate 17,178 of JANTPZ010132844.1, forward strand.
GAAACAACTACTTTACCTCATGTTTTGTGAACTATGATAGCCTGAACCATTTCCAAGGGAAATTCATCATCAAACATCTTTTGAGTTTTACAATCTGTTTTCATTGCATTCCCAAAATCCAAAAATCCCAAAAGAAAATTTGTTTTATATTTCAGTTTCTATACAATTTTGAATCAAAAACAGTTTTCACTTTTGAAGTGAACTTAATCACAAGATAACCAACTAATTCCTCATGAGGCTCCATAGAGAACGACCCTGGGGTTACACCCTATAGTGCAATTCTTAGAAATCACAATTGTTTTGATCCGTTTCCAAGGCATGACAACGACAAGTTTTTACGCTATCATCTATGGCCAGATCACTCCCGTAATTATGTGCCTACTTCAGGGTCTTTCTTTACACTTAAAGATCTCCCTCATCACAAATGGAGAGATTGTTTACATGAGTTTGGTGTATTGACAGATAATCAGCTACAGAGGACACAATCTTCTTTATAATAAGTACTTACCGAATTTGTCGCTTGTATGACTAGAAATCTTCAAGAATGGTATTCACATGTTAGTTGTGAAACTTCTTAATCTTTACCTTTAGCTTCATTTTATATCCATTTGGAAGCACCTTTAGGCCTTTAGTGACTTAGAGTAACCAAAGAGTGAAAAATAAAATTTTCAAGTTTAGGGTTACTATTCACGGATTTTTGAGCCAACTTTGAAATTTCATAACTAATTTTAGAAAAATCAAAATCGAGTGCTTCCAGTTTATATTTGAAGCTTCTAAGTTCCTCTATAAGGGAAAAATACTCATTGAGTCATTATCTTGTCCAATTGATACAGTTTACTGCATAAAAAGTACTGTTCATTTGGCAATTTTTTATTTTTCCAAGATTTTCAGTGATTTTCTTCAATCTTTGTAACTTCATAACTTTCTGTACAAAACTCCAAATTCAGTTTTCTTTGGCTTTTTTTAAACCTTGCAATGCCAAATATTTTTTCGTAAAATTTCAACTCATTTGGAGTTCATTTACCCTATTTTGGAACAGTCGAAAGTTAGGGGTTTGATTGACTTTACTTTGATAAAAAGTCAAACTTTTCAATTTCAAACTTCATCTTTTTGAAACCATAACTTCTAATCCTTTCTTAATCATGTTTGATCATTCATTTAGGAGTTCTTGGCTATCATATATCTTCCATACATGCATAGGTTTCACATAACATATTACATCATAATTACATATCCATGCTTGACAAATTCCTTGCTTTAAACTTCATAAACTTTCTCCTTAGATGCACTTGTACCTAAAATGGTTAATGGGGGAGGGTGAGATTCGAGGAATCCCAGTAGCAAACATTACAAACAATGCATGTAGGACGAATGCTAGTGCATGATATACTTGCCTTACGTAGGCTCATGATCACATAATGAAATGTTGCGTGCTCAATGTTTTGTGAAATGTACTTATGGCCATAGTAAAAACAAAAACAGAGCTTCATTCATTCATGCATGCTTCACATAATCTAGCAAAGCAATACAGCAAATCAATGCACAACATAAACATCACACACATACAAGTAAGTAAGTTCACTACCTTTTAGATTTTGCCTCCTCCTTAAATACCTTGATCTTCTAACCATAGCTTTTCTTTATCACTTTATGCCCCTAGGGAATTAATAACATAATTAGAGCCATGAAAAGTGAATGCCCAATGGGCCACATTAGCTCTAAAGGATTACTTTTACCCTTGGAGTTTCTTCAAATTACATTTGGTTACTTTCTCTCTTAATTTCGCATGGTAACCAAAAGCTGTCAGCATGTTGACTAAACTTTGAAAAATCATAATTAATTCTATATAACTCCAATTGGGGTGGTTCAAATTCCTATGTGAATTTCTTTCAGCATATTGTCATATAAAAATACTCAATTTGGGTCATCACAGCATATCATTCCCAGAATTTCGTCAAATACAAACTGTTCCAGATTTCACTCCAGAAACAGGACACAATTTCAAAAATTCATATCTCCTAGTACACAAGTCCAATTAATCCATATGACCTATCCAATTGAAGCTTGATAAGTCT
>JANTPZ010132845.1:0-13995 GCA_025593235.1 Vachellia pachyceras
CATCGCAAACATAAGCATAAGCTAAGAACTTTTGGCGCGCGACTTGCTTCCGGTGAGAACGACCCTGGGTTGCAACTATACAACCCTTGGAGATTATAAATTTAATTCTTGGCAATTTTCAAGGTTGACCAACGACACTGTTTTGCGATTTGCGAGACAGGGCACGCCACAAAGCAACATCGGACCATTTTAATAACTTCCATCGTAACATTGCCCCTAAAAGAATTTTTAGACACCGAGTGCAACTTTATAGATACTTGTAGGGTAAATTTACCTTTTAACCCTTTAATTAAACATAAGGTTAAAAAGGAAAATGACATGATAATAAAGTATAGAGCACACATTCTTTTCTATCAAAAAATTGCAATTTGAAGTTTTAACACTCAATTTAAAACCTATAAAATAAAAATTAAAACATGAATATTGAATATATATACATACACATGGTAATAAATTGAAAGAAACCAACTTAAGAAATTGAATTGAATGATATATAATCAATTAAAGTAACTTTGAAGTTATTTATAATTTTCTCAGAAGCCAAACAGGGAGCCAGAGATCAATGCAAAACAGTTTCAACAATTAAAAAGAAGAACATAATTATGAAACAAAATTATCAAACGATTAATGGGAAGTGAATTAAATGAATAATAAAGAACTAAAAGCCCGACCGGTTTGAATTATTAGTCAAATGAAACCTACACAGAACTTTGAATTTTCTATCTACTTTTCTCACCATAGAAACAGGGGAAGAAGAGAGAAAGGTAAATCAAAGAAAACCCTAGAGAATTCTCAGTTTCTTTTGCTAGCTACTAGATTGAAGGCCAAGCCAAAATTCAAAATGAAGGGGAAAAATTGTAATCTGTGTAAAAAAATTAAGAGATAAAATAACAAGAAGATTAATTAATCAAATTTCACACAGAACATTGAAGTTCCTTCTACTTTTCTCTCCTACCAAACAAAACAAGGGAGATAGAAATAAAGAGAAACATAAAGTAAACCCAAGAAAATTCAGTTTCTTCAAGCTAGCTGGATTGAACAAATAGACCAAAAAGTTCCAAAAAAAAGAATGTTTGAAATAAAACTATAAGAAGAACAAAAGAGAGAGAATGATTCATCAATTAATCTTCACAAGGAACATAGTCACTCTGGTTTTGATGACCAGGAAAACAGGGGAAACAGAGAGAATCAGAAACCCCCAAGAAAACTCATTTTCTTAAGCTGGCGAAAAAAATAAAGATAAAACTTGGAATTAATTCTATTTCAGAGAATTAAGAAATATGATGATAAAAAGAGCCACAGAGAAGAGAGAGTGTGTGTTAAGAGAGAGCTTACTGGATTTAAAGCTTGCATTTTCCTCTGTTTTGTTCTTCTTCTGGGTGATAACCACCTTTTTCTTCCTTTTCTTGATAATTTTCTGTGTAGACAAACTCCAACAAGAAAGAGAAGAATCGGAAAAGGAAGAAAGTTTTATGCCCAGAAAGTTGTATCGTTGAAATTGTTTCGATTTCCTCAACAATGGGCTTCTTCCCTCTGATTCTAATTATCTTCAAGTGGGAAGAAGGGAGATAGATTTCTCTCTCTCTCTCTCTCTATTTTTTTTTATTTGGTCAATGAGGAATAGATGGAAGCAAAGAACAAAAATAGCACTTCCAAGTCAAAAATAAATAGTTCTATTAAAAATGATATAATATAATATAAAGAGAAATGACTTATATTGAAATTTAATTCTATCTTAAGTAATGATTTATATTAATATATAGGGTTAAGTAGCATTTTTGTCACGAAAGTACACGCGTTGTAGCACTGTGTATCCAGAAGTTTTCTCGGGACCAGATTTACCACTGAAGTTTAGAAAACGCTGAACTTTTCACTTGGGCTAACAGAAGCTGTGACGGCCGTTTGCCAACTAGGATACACTGCCACATCAGCCTCCATGCCATTTAACTCCCTAAACCTTTATTAATTGATTTACATGTTGGTTTTCCAACTAGGATTGTCATTTGAATGAGAGATAGGTCTCATTCGGATGTCAAAGCCCAAACCTTTTAAAACCGAACATAGAGAACGCGGTTTAGAAATTGATGTTTCCAAACCATTTTTTTAGTTACGGTTTAGAAAGTGACGACACTGATCTCATTCCGATGAGAACTATGACTCATTTGAATGGGTGATAGACCTCATTCGACGAAATGAAGTTAGAGAGACTCAATCGAATGAGTTATTAATTGATTCGAATATGGATTTCCAAACCGTTGTTCACAGGTACGGTTTCAAAAGTGAGGATGCTGCATCCATTCGAATGAGTTTTTCTTTCATGCAAATGAAGTGACTGATTCGAATAAGTTCTTCTACTGATTCGATTAAGTATTTCTAAACCACAGTATTTTGGTACGGTTTAGAAAGTGAGGACGATGCATCCATTCAAATTAGTTGTATCCCTCATTCGAATGAATCGAAGAATCGAAGTTAGAGTGACTCCCTCGAATGAGTAATTGAATTGATTTGAATATGGATTTCCAAACCGTTGTTCACAAGTACGGTTTAGAAAGTGAGGACGCTACATCCATTCGAATGAGTTTTATCCTTCATGCGAATGAAGTGACTGATTTGAATAAGTTCTTCTATTGATTCGATTAAGTATTTCTAAACTGTCGTATTCTGGTACGGTTTAAAAAGTAAGGACGATGCATCCATTTGAATTAGTTGTATCCTTCATTCAAATGAATGGAAGAACCGAAGTTAGAGTGACTCCCTCGAATGAGTCATTGAACTAATTCGAATATGGATTTCCAAACCTTTGTTCACAGGTACGGTTTAGAAAGTGAGGACGCTGTATCCATTTGAATGAAGTGACTGATTCGAATAAGTTCTTCTACTGATACGATTAAGGATTTCTAAATTGCCGTATTCTAGTACGATGCATAATTTCCAATGAGTCGTATCTCACATTCGAATAAAGGGAGGAAATGAAGTTAGATTGACTCCATTGAATGAGTTCTTGAACTGATTTAAATAGGAATTTCTAAACCGTTGTTCATGAGTACGGTTTAGAAAGAATATTTTGACCGTTCAATTCCTAAGCCGTTGTTTCACGTTTTAAACCGTATCTTGTCAATACAGTGTAGAAAGTCTCTCTGACCTCAGTCGAATGATCCCTATTCACATTCGAATAAAGGAAACATATGTGAACCTTCTAAACCGTTGTTATTAACTATAGTTTAGAAAGTTAAAGTTTCAAACCAAATTTCAAATGAGGCTTTAAACTTACATTCGAATAACGGATATTATTCATTTGAATGTAATCACTTTAAACTTACATTCTTGCATTCAAATAACGGTTTAGAAAGTGAGCGCTTAATCTATTTGAATGTTTTTTATCCCACATTCGAATGAAGGTGATAAATTTGTACCTCGACGGAATGTAGAGTGACTCAATCGAATTAGTTCTTGTGTTGATTCAAATATCAATTTCTAAACTGTTTCTTTGTAATACGGTTTAGAAAGTGTAGCATTGTATCTATTCGAATGTGTTGTATCCCACATTCGAATGAAGGTGCCAAATTTGTACCTCGACGAAATGAAGTTAGAGCAAATCAATTGAATGAGTTCACGATGTAGAAAGTGAAGACGCTGAATCCATTCGAATGAGTCGTACCGTGCATTAGACTCTTAACTTTCCCAACCGTACAAATATCCTATGGTGTAGAAGTGTAATGTAATAAAGGTGTTTAAAACATGACAGGTGGCATTATTTCTACATGTCAATCATCCATTTAATTCACAAGTAATTGTTGAATGGTGTGCTTATCATACATGCAGTGATAAGAGGAAAGTTGTGCCCGTGAAAGAAACACCAGAGAGATCGGTCTAAGGTATCTGTCAAAACTTCATTGCCCACTTTGATCTTTGTTTGTCGGTGATTGTATTGTAAGACCGTTCTATTTTGAGTAATAGTAATTAAGGTAGGAATAAGCTTTAATGGCATGTGGTGGGGATAGTGCTGCCGTACTTAGGAAAGAGGTTAGTAATGATAACTTTGGGATTTTAGAGACTTTAAGAGCTGAGGTTGGTTATTCAAGCATTTTCACTGTCAAGTTTGGTGAGAATGAAGTAGAAGTGAAAATCGGTACGGTAGGTGATGATAATGGAGAAAATGATGGATATAGTGACAATAGTAAGGATCTGAATAGTGTAGGGGGTGGTAGTGGGGTGACGATAGTGATAGTGAGGGTGATGATGACAGTGATGATGAAGATGATCATGTAAGCCCCACATGTGAGTTGGTGTAGGCAGTGATCATGGAGATGATGAGTTTGGCATTTATGACATTAATGGGCCTCTAAGAGAAGTGAGGGTCCAAGAAGATACTGTTGGGTCGAGGTCCTTTTTCATGATGGATGAGACATTTGTAGGAAAAAAATGAGCTTGTTCGTACAATAGATGACTATGCCATACAAGGAGGAGTGAAATTGATTCTTGTTAAAAGTGAGCCAAAGAGAGTTCAGGTCAAATGTCAAAAGGGATGCCCATTTTTCCTATATGCTTCCAAAGATGGGTCAAATCCGGGGCTGGTAGTCAAAACTTTATTATTAGAGCACAATTGCAGTAGGGTTTTTAAGAACCTTAGGTCAACAGTGAAGTGGTTGGTGGCGTATTTCAGGAGGAAGGTTCAAGAGAGGCCGAAATATAGAGTTGCAGACATGAAGAAAGATGTCGAGATTGACTTGAAACTGAATGTGACCAAATACAAGTGCAAGAGGGTAAAGAGGCTCATTATGGAAGAGTTGGAAGGGGGTTATATTGATGAGTTCAATAATTTGGGAGTGTATTGCAATGAGCTGAAGATCTCTAATCCTGGATCTGATGTATCAATCGAGTTGAGCAAGGATCTGATGTATCAATCGAGTTGAGCAAAGAGGCACTTGAAAATGGCAAAAGGGTGTTCAGTAGATTGGAATTATGCTTCCATGCTTCAAAGGTAAGAAGATTATTAACTTTTTTTGTGTTGATAATTTTTTAACTATGAATCTCTATAATAAAAGGATATTTTTTCAACCTGTCAATCATAAACTGGGTGGAAGGCAGGCTGCAGACCCATAATTGGGGTAGATGGGACCTTCCTCAAAGGAAACTCTCAAGGCATTTTGCTAACAGCGATTAGACTTGATGCAGATGATTCCCTCTTTCCAATAGCTATGGGGATTACTCAGAAGGAAAACACTCTCAACTGGAGGTGGTTTCTTAAATGGTTTCAGATATAATTAGATTTGGAAAATGGGCAGCTTATTACTATTATGTCTGACATGCAGAAGGTTTTTTTATTGTGAAGTTCAAGAATTTCATAATTGACCTTTCAAATGATAATTGCAATCTCTCGGTTATATATGTACGTACATGGTTTACACATTGCAGAGTCAGAGGTCTTACTTGAGGCTGAGCATAGACTATGTTCTGGCACATATATGGTAATTGGAGTAAAAGATGGAGGGGAATGCATTGAAGAAGAAGTTTTTCTCATGTGCATGGAGCACCTTTGAAGAATAATTCAAGGATAACTTGAAAGCTATGGATTGTAGATAAGTAGCAGAAGCAGCAATTTCATATCCTTCAAAATGTTGGGTCAAAGCTTATTTTAGCATTAGATGTTTGTCATGGATTGTAGATAAAATCTAAGTGATAGTTTTAATGCCTAGATTGATTAATTGAGGTATATACCCATTATTGCAATGATTGATGGAATCAGGATCAAATTGATGTCTAAGTGGGCAGACAGTGAAAAAAAAGTAAGTAGGTGGAGGGGGAACTTCAGCCCAAAGAGTGTTTCTTTATTTGAGGACAATAAGAAGTTGTCAATGGGTTATAGGGTGTTCTATAGTGGTGATGATGGGTATGAGGTAACTGAAAGGGATGATAGGCATAAGGTGTTCATTAATAGGAAGCAATGCCCTTGTCGGACTTAGGACTTGACTAGCATACCTTGTCAACATGCAATATTTGCATTATATCATTCCAAAATAGATCCAGTTATCCAAATATCTAGATTCTTCCATAAAGATACATATCTATCTTCCTATAGAACCAAGTATCAACCTGTTAGAGGAAAAAAAAAATTCTAGGCCATTGAGAAGTTCCAGCCAATTACAACCACTACCATTGTGTACCTTACCAGGGAGACCTTGAAAGACTAGGATCCGAACTGAAGAATCTGTAAGAAGGCAGAAAATGGCTAAAGGACATTATCCCCGGGGAGACCAAGTAACACAATAATGTGGTGATATGTTATCTGATTTGCCTCCACCTCCATCTGATAAGTTGTCAAAAAGAGGATCCACATCTAAATGCAGTGTATATCATCAAACAAGACACAACCGAGCAACTTGTAAACAAGCACAAATATCTGGTGGCACAAGTGAAAAATGTAAAGCTCCAACAAGCTGCGACACACCATCCCAAGAACCTCAACAAACGTTAAGACCACGTGGTGGAAGGGCTTTTTATAGAAGTCGCACTCCAATAGGGATGGGGATCCATGTTGATTTGGAAAGTGGTCGCACATTATATAACGTAAAAAGTTCACTGATCATATTTTGTTTGTTTTAGTGAAATATTGGTCATCAACATTTGAAGCTAATTTTTCTGTTCATTTTGTAGCCTGGAATAAGCTCTAAAGTAGTTACCGATGAGGGAGCAGCTGAATATCCCATGCGGCATGACGTCGATGTGGAGACGAGATTTCCTATTTCAAACGAGAGAACTTAGGACAACTACCATCTATAGTAATGTCAGCCAAAACTTGTCTCGTGCAATCCGATATCGTGGTGATGGATGTACATCCTTGACGCCGATTGTAACACTCCTTATTTTCCCACATAAGATTCATAATAGGTCACTGTTGAACCACTTTATGGCCTTGAATAACTCAAATTGACCAAAGAAGTAAAATTAAAAATTTTAAAAACGAAGTTACTGTTCATTTGGTCAATTTCCAGATCTCTAGCCCAATTTTGAAAAATCATAACTAATTCTAGAAAAATCAAAATTGAGTGGTTCAAATTTCTATTTTAAGCTTATGAAGTGATCTACAGGGAAAAAATACTCACTGGTTCCAAAACTTTCCCAATTGATACAATTTAATCCGTAAAAATCACTGTTCATTTGGTAACTTTCCAGTTTTCTAGATTTTTCTCTTAACTTTAGAAAATCATAACTCCTTATCTACACATCCAAATTTAAAAAAATTTATCTCATTTTAAAGCTTAGGATGTGTAGTATTTAACTGGAAAGTTTTAGGTCATTCGGAATTCTTTTTCTATTTTTTGTTGCTATTCCAAAAACAGGAAAGATTTGGGGTTTTGGAACCCTTTGCTTGGAAACTTGACATTTCATTAAAAATTTACCAAAACCTCTTTCTTATTAAAACTCAACCTCTTGTAATGCATGATTACTCCTTTAACATTATTTAGCACCTTAGTCCATATTCATGCATGCATTACCATATATTCTTTTTACTAATCAAGTAGAGGTTTAAAATTACATAACAACATCAATTCTCAACACAAAGTTCCAACCATGTCACACAAAATTCCACAAGCAAGAACGTCATGCTATGCCATCTTCAATCACCATGAACTTTAATCTTACCCTTGCTTGTGCTTGCACCTACATGGTTAGTTGGGGAGGATGAGATTTTGGGAAATCTCAATAGCAAAACTTTCTAACACACTTTGTAAAAATTGCATGACAACTTTAAATAAAAGTGAGTTCATGAAATGTGCAACATGTAACAATTAAATGCAATATAACTTCCCTTGCTCTTTTAAAGAATTCTAGAGCTTGGAAACTTGTCTTAATGATTTCTAATGCTTCCTAAAACTTATGCTCACTTTTACCCTACACAAAATCTCATTTTAAATCCATTGGAAGCATTAAAATCATCAAACCCCATCTCCTTCCCCACCATCACAGATCTGGACGAAAATCTTCCACAAGCACAATAACATGATTTTTCAAACTTTCAACATATATACCAACTTATTCTTGATCCCAAACTCATTTCCATAGATAATATAGCTTGAATACAACTCTCTACATCCGGAGAGTAACTAATGGTTGGGGACTTGGTTACCCTAACTGAACTAGTTACCGTTCGGTTACCTCATCCGATTACAACTTTTACCGGTAAACATAACTTTATTCCGGTAAATTTTCCTCTACTCTTCTGGAGATATTTTATTCCTCTTTTAATCTCCATAATTCATTTGCTAATATAGCGAAAGATTTTCCCAAAATACCCTTGAAATTCGTCCAAAATTAACAGGGTAATTTTATCCTGTCGAAAACCCCCCAAAAACGTACTTTTGACGGGCTAATAACTTGTAAGGCATTAAAAATTTATATAATTTTTACTGATACTCTAGCCCTTTTCCTTTCATCAAATTGCCCTCCAGAATGTCCGTGATAAAGTTTTAAAGAAAAACCCATTTTCTGGATTTTCGGGTCCTTTTTCCTCCATTATGGGAATTCGCCTTTATCGTATACTGGGCAATAATTTTATAAATTATTAGAAAATTCACTTTATTTTTATATGCCCTGAACTCAACTTATTGAGGTCTCCTGATACCTTCAAAATTCTCTAAACAGATATCTAGGTCGAATTTTGACAATCTGTCAAATATCAGTTAATCAGTGAGTTCTGCTCTATCTTTTGGGCATCTGTGAATTTTTCTGATATTTTGGTCAACGGTTGACTTTTGACTTTGACTTTGTCAAATGACCAAAATGCCCTTACACTTTCTCTTATTTACCAAATTACCCTATTTTTACTAATCTTTCAAAATTCCAGGATTGCCCTTGACTTTTATGCCCTTAACTTTTTGTGTAATGACATTTGGGTCCTTCGGAGAAGGTCACCCATCTTTACACTACTCCAGGGTGAGCACGCTTAACTGCGGAGTTCTCATAAAATTTCTCCCGCTGAGCCAGGTCTAACTTTGGGTTTTCTAGCCCATCATCATCATCTTTTTCCGTGCTTTCTATCTGTGGGCTCTAACTTGACTTTTGACTACTAGTTTGGCCCTTTTTTACTTAATGACCATATTGCTCTTGGTCTTATACTTAATGACATTTTTGTCCCTGGCTTACATTCTTAATAATTTCAAAGCCAGACTAAATTGACCAGGGTCTCTTTAGTCCATTGACATCTTCTTTTCTGTTCTTTTATTTCTTGGCTTATCTTATCTCATAACTACCAATTTGGCGTCTATTTCAATTTACAGAAAAAGGGTGGATATTACACTGATTGATCTGCCATACTCACCTCCTGGTCTCACATGGCATAGACAACCAAATATCACAACATCACATCTTTTGGCCGAGTGAGACAACGTAATTGCAGCCAATCGAACAAATAAGTTGCCACCCATGTGAGGAAGGGACAGGGACAGGTTAAAGGGGAGTTATGCACCTACATTTCTAGATGATGTAAATTAATGTCCGAATGCGAAAGTTTATTGTCTCAACATTGGAGAATAAAACATTGGAAATTTGTATACTAAATTGATATCTTCAACGGTGTAAGCCAGGATGGGGGAAGAATCAGTCGGATGAGATTTACATATACTTCATTTGAAATAATGTTATCATCCACAGTGTTTTAACATACACTTTCTAAACCGTAGATATCTTAAATGGTGTAGAATGTATAACCCTTAGCCATTCGAATGAGTGCAATGTTTCATGCGAATGGATAAGAATTTTTAGGATCCAGTCTTTCCAAACCTTTACGTCCTTCATACAGTGTAGAAAGTTTTCATTTAAAATAGAGGGCAACCTGTGAGGTGTAGGATGTATAACCGTTATCCATTCAAATGAGTGAAATGTGTCATCCGAATGGATAAGAACTTTTAGGATCTAGTCTTTCCAAACCTTTACGTCCTCCATTCAATGTAGAAAGTTTTCTTTCCAAATCGAAGGTAACTTGTGAGGAGTAGGATGGTAACCGTATACATTCAAATGAATAAAATGTGTCATTCGAATGGGATCAACTTTCCAGGGGCCAAACTTTCTAAACCTTTCACCTTGCCTATGGTGTAGAAAGTTACCTTTCCAAACCGCAGATATCTCAACAGTGTATGATGTATAACCCTTAGCCATTTGAATGAGTGAAATGTGTCATCCGAATAGGTAAGAATTTTCATGATACAGTCCTTTTAAACATTTACGTCCTCCATTCGGTGTAGAAAGTTTTCTTTCCAAATCAAGGGCAACTTGTGAGGAGTTGGATGGTAACTGTATACATTAATGAATAAAATGTATCATTCGAATGGGATCGACTTTCCAGGGGCCAGTCTTTCTAAACCTTTCACCTTGCCTACGGTTTAGAAAGTTATCTTTCCAAACTGCAGATATCTCAACGGTGTAAAATGTATAACCCTTATCCATTCGAATGAGTGAAATGTGTTATCTAAATGGATAAGAATTTTTAAGATCTAGTCCTTCCAAACCTTTACGTCCTCCATCCAGTGTAGAAAGTTTTCTTTCTAAAGCGAAGGCAACTACTTTTGAATGGCGATAACGTTCATGCTTTCGAATGGTTACGCCTATTCAGGGGGTTCATACTTTCGAATGGGTATAACGTTCGGTGTAGAATGGCTAACAATATACATTCAAATGAGTTTCTAAAGGAAAATTTCCCCTGCTATTTACATTGATTTAGAACATCTTAAAAAAGATTTAAAATTGGACTTGTACGAGTTTATAAAGAAGTATGAATCATGGATTAGGAATCAACTATCTTACAGTCCTAAAGTAGTAAGAACATTCGACTACAATCTGAAGACTGCTGAGTTAGGGGTCGATGAGGGTGCACTCGTGGAGAAGAGGCCAAAGAGGCTAGACAGGCTACACACTACGGTTAGGGGGAAACAATTTGAACTGTCGACCAAAGTTATTAATCAGTGTCTTGGTATAGGGGACCCCTTTCAGATGCTTTTTTGGAAATATTAGCAGAGGAGGTATTGGCTGTGTTAAAGCCCGAGGGTGAGAACAAACGGTTACATTTCAATCTAGCCTCCATGTCTGAGGAGAAGAGGATCCTCTGGTACATATACACCAGATGCTTAGTAAGCAAAAGGAATAACTTCACCAGATTGTGCCGATGGGATTATGGACTATTTGCTTCTTTAGTTGCCAGATACAAGGAATCTAGGGGTGATGATTATGAACAAACTTAGTCATTGGCTAGATACTGCCATTGTACATAGTTGTCTCCCATTCCCACACCTAGTGTCCTTGTTCCTCAAAAGTAACGGCATCTGGTATTTGGAGGAAGGAGATGAGGAGTGTAGTGACCAGATTATGTCAAACTCAGCTATTAAGGATGGGTCTCACAGTGGCTAGTGCATGTGGGGAAGGACAAGTTAAGGTGAAGAGGAAGAGGATTGATCCAGAGCCAATTGATAATGTCTAATCCGCCAGAGTTGACACTCCAGAACCAACTCCTTCAATGGAGCAAATTGTTCAGACAGCTATCCAAGAAGCATTGAAAACACCTTCAATCAAGAAAATTATTCAGAAGGTTGTACAAAATGCGTTGAACACACTTTCAATCAAGTAAATTGTAAAGAAAGTTATAGAGGAATCAGTGGAGACCTTTCTACAATCCCACCTGCATATTATGAACAGGAACACGGAAGAGCTGAATGCAATAATTAAGATCCTTAATGGTGGTATTACATCCATGATTGAGGGAATGACCATTCTTGATCAAAAGACAGACGACATATCCTATAGGCTTAAACCATTCGAAGAGTTGCTACTTCAACAGTAGCCATCCCCTGATGAATCACCTCCAAATCAGGCAGCACAGCCTGAAGCTGGGCCAAGCTCATCCCCTACTACGGATGGAGAAAAGGATGGGGGAAGTCAGAGGGGATGTAAGGCTTCGAGTACTACATAAATTTTGTTAATGAAAGAAGCCTTGTATATATTCGAGAAGTGTACATAACCAAAGCTGGACTCAAATGTATACCGTAAACTCTCTTAAATTGCAAGATTTTTGTTACCTTCATTTGCACTATATCCTTTTCCATTATAATTCAAGGAGACATAGGGCCAAAGTTATACGGATTCGAATGAGTCCCACACCTCATTCGAATTCTTCTCCCAACATTATTGTCACTGCTTGGTGCATTCTTATTGCACTATATCCTTTTCCAAAGTGCCATCGCTTGGTGCTGTCGAATGATTAAAATGTCTTATTTGAATGATGATCACAACATGAGTGTAACCTTTGACACCTTCCTTCGTAGGTGGGTGTATACTTGAGCAGTTCTACACCATTTCCTCAACCTCCGGTGTAGAAGGTGTTCCAAAGTGCTATCGCTTGGCACATTCGAATGATTAAAATGTCTCATTCGAATGATGATCACAACGTGAGTGTCACCTTCGATACCTTCCTTTGTAGGTGTGGTGCAGACTTGACCAGTTCTACACCGTTTCCTCAACCTTCGGTGTAGAAGGTGTGCCATAGTGCCATCACTTGGCACATTCAAATGATTAAAATGTCTCATTCGAATGATTCTCTCAACGTGAGTGTCACATTTGACACCTTCCTTCGACGGTGCGGTGTATAATTGAATTGTTCTACACTGTTTCGCAACCTTCGGTGTAGAAAGTTTAACATAGTGCTAAAGAAGGACTCATTCGAATGACGTCCATAACTCATTCAAATGATGCTCCCCCCATCTTTAGAAAATGACAGTTTATATATCTTCAGCCTATGAACTCCTAATATCTGCATTGTTACTTCATATTGTTTGACTGTTTATATATATATATGAACATTTATTTGTTTAACAAGACTTATAACATATATTTTCATCATACGAAACAGCACAATTGTTAAGTGGTTAGAACTACACACTAATCTATACATACATTACCAAATGACAAAATATCCATATACAATAATTATCTGTTCTTTTCCTCTGACTTCCCCTATTCCTTGTCTTCACTAACACTAGTGAAAACTTGGTCAATGATGTGGATAGTTGGCACTGGAGAGGATAATATGGAATTATTAGAGGGTGATGCATAACCTGAAGAAATAGGTGGAGAAGGTAGTTTTGGAGATATGTCATGACTGAAGGGATGACGAACATGATCAATATGAGGGGATGAGGTAGGCTCAGGATAAGTTGTGCAAGCTAGTCTGAAGGGGATGGTTGATTGAGCTTTAATTATATTAGTTTTCCTCTTGAATTTCCAGAGTCATAGAGTCAATTTTGGCCCATTCATGACCTTTTTGTGCTTAAATTGTGATTAGGAGTTGTTGAATTGGATTAATGTAATTTTGGGGTCATATGCCGTGAATAATGATATATTTGTGCCTAAATTCCTTCATGAGCAAATGATACTGCCAAAGTTTGTTATTTCATTTCAGGAATTCCGTGCAAAAGGGCAAGGACAGCAACTCTGGGTATTTTCGCCGCGGCGTAAAATTAGTTCGCCGCGGCCAAAGTTCAAGTAACAGACGGAGAACTCTCGGGAGAGTTTCGCCGTGGCTAAATTCATAGTTGGCCGCGGCGAACATCGCGTATCAGCACCTGAATTTTACTCCAGATGGAAATAACCCGATCCATTCTTCCAGGACCTGACCCAGGACGGTTTAATACCCCATTTAGGGTAAATGTCGAAGGAGAGGAAGGGAGAGCAGGAGAAGAGAGGCAAAGAGACACACACCCATTTTTCTTTCATCTATACACTCTCAACCCTATCAATCATCCATTCTTCCACCATCAATCCATCTACAATGCTTCATCCACCCATTTGGAGCTTGATTTCACCTTCCATGAGGGGCTGAGCATCTCTAACCTCTTGAAGATGGAGTAAGCCGGAGTTTGAAGTGCCGAAAGGGGAGTATTTGCTTTCAATTTGTATTTACATTATAGATTACTTAGGATCCGAGTTGGACTATGTGATTTGTATGTAAAT
>JANTPZ010132847.1:0-18017 GCA_025593235.1 Vachellia pachyceras
TATTTGTTGGATCCATAAAGAAATACATGTTAATCATTTTCATTGAAAAAGTACGGATTGGTGGCATGGGAGTTCGTTAGCATTATCAAACTTTTGAAATGAGAATGCGTTGGATTTGCTCACCATCATGAGGATGATAAAGTTGCTGAAGAAACAAGAAAATGGCAAGAAGAGGAGTTGTGTTGGTGGTAAACAAGAAATGCAACTGGCTTGGCTGGGTAAAGGTTTGGCTGTATCAGCGAACCGCAGAAATCTTAATGGTCATGGGTATTTTCTAGGCAAGTTGTGTTGATGAGTATAAATTGGTATCAGGATTCTTTTTGGATTTCTCCTCCGGTATCCTAGGGTAAGCCATCTTTCAGGCATAACAACGGCCCCAGGCTAATCCGAATCGAGATATAACAGGAACCATTAAAGTTGGCGCCCCTAACCCCTAGGGTGCTGCGTTCCCACGTCTCAAACTCAAGATCCGTGGTTAAGTTAGATCAGCCACAGCCAGCTTATCTAACCCGTCGAGGTTGGCATCAGGATTCTTTTATGGTTGAGACCGATCCTAAGCTCATTTACCAATGGGTATAGCAGATTCATCGTTCATGTCCTGAGTTGTGAGCAGTTTTGTTGAGATAGATCCTAAGATCGTTTACCAATGGGTATAGCAGATCCATCATAGCTGTGAGCGGTGTTGTTGCAGTTTGATCCCCCCAAAAAATACAAACACACTGCCCATTCTTTATAAAATAAAAGCTGATTAACTTTTTTAAAATATATTAAAAATATTTACTTATATACATTATTGAATTATATATCAATTTATAAGTGAAACAAATTAATTTGGAGAAAAATGAACAAAAGTGCTTTAAAGTTATGTATTTAGTTTTTTTTAATCTCTTAAAAAAAATTAACTGACTTTTATATTAATTAATGAAGAAATGTTATTTTGCTTAAAAATCAAGGTGATTCAGCTTCTTCCTCTATTATTACTACATGATTGGATTTGGAGGTTTGGAGTTACTGCTGGCTCCAGATGCTGGGACGTTTGGATACCCATATAATCAATTTTTCCAATCAAGTTCAAGATTTACAAGACAAAATTCATCTCATTTATCTCGTACATTACCTGAATTTTCAGAACCTAAGGTATATATTGCATGTGTAATGCAGACATGGACTTGTGCTGTAAGTGTTTCATTTTCCTCAGTTGGTACATGAACTTTCAGAACTTTAGCGTATAGTGTATGTGTAATGCAAATGTGGGGACCATCATTGATGATCCACCAGAACGTGCCAAATCTGGAAGTATACGTGCATTTATCAACAGAACATCGGTCAATCCCCAAAAAAACTGAATATATGTGTGCGATGAAAAAACTGACAAGATCCGAGAATCTTGATATTACAATAAAACCCACTTTATTCAAAATGGTCAGAATCATCAATACCAGAACCTCAACATTGGATCCAACATTCCAAACTCAAAACTATCAACAGATACAATTTGACAGGAATTTATTAATCAAGATCTAAGGTTACCCTGTTTCCAAAATTTCATCGCAGGCGTGTAGTTTTGATTCGCAAATCAAGTGTCTAGGAATGGTTATTTGGAAATGAAAAAATTTTGAGAAGATGATGATCATATACCACCAAAATTCTCTCCTCTTCTTACTTCAGTTTAGAGAATAGCTTTAGTGCAGCCTGCATTGTTGGGTCAAAGTTCAGTAAAGATTACATGAGCATACAACGAATTAATTCGATGACTGTATAATGTACTAATACATACACATTTGTCAACACATGACCAATAATCAAAATATTGCCCAGTGCAGTGTTTCTGACCGGAATTATCGCCTTCAATTCTTTTAAAGCATGCCTGTAGCAAGTACAAGGAGTAGGATCACTTCACAACAATCATCCATATGAAACCCAATGGTTCAACTAACCATGTTTAATGACGCAGATCAAACTTGCAAGTCATGATACTTTACAAAAAAAGTAACAATTGCATTTGAATAGATAGAAGGCAAAAAAAAACAAGAAGAAGAATGAAGGATTAACAACATCACTTGTTGACTCCAAATTGATCCTTGTTCATGAAGGCAGAATGAGGAATAACTAACATCACTATTTAATTCACAAGTTACATTCTTCCTCATCACAACTCACAGCATCTAGTTAACTATTATGTCAATATGTATGTGTTGGAAATTGTGCCCTATGGGCCAATCATTGTACCTCAAACATTATTTATTTTAATGTATTTTATCCATTTAATTATCATAACTTTTACATGTTTATTATGATAATTGCATCCATGGACAAATTATGAATATTACCCTAAATGTCCCTGGTCGGTTATCTGTGTGGGAACAAAGATAAAGTAAGACCAGTATGACTTTAATAAGGTATGGAGATACGAGTCAAAGTCATAGGCACTTATAAGAGTACAAGGTGCTGGACCGACCCACTATGAGAAAGCTGCATGGATTAGTCATTAGCTTATCTCATATGTAATCATGTCACAATGCCCTTTGACCTGAGATCATCATGATTTCCTGCATGAAAGTCACTAAGCTTTAACCTAGTCAAAAGTCACCTTTAACCGGGTGATGATAAAGGCTATGATTGGGCTTAGGGGTTTTCATGTGGAGGAATGTGAGTAATCAAGATGGAATTTGTCCCTCGCATTAGTTGAGAGATATTATTAGGCCCATCGATGAGTGAGTCTGAGAAATGTATGGCCATACTGTAACGAAAAGGAGTTTTCGTTTCTTTGATCAGACTACTCAGGGATCGAGAAAGTAATGGTCGGGAATAGAAGGATGACGTCATCCATGCCTCATCCTTGACCAAGATATCGCGTGACAAAATGGACATTATGAAAGTAATGAAAGTCACTAAGCTTTAACCTAGTCAAAAGTCACCTTTAACCGGGTGATGATAAAGGCTATGATTGGGCTTAGGGGTTTTCATGTGGAGGAATGTGAGTAATCAAGATGGAATTTGTCCCTCGCATTAGTTGAGAGATATTATTAGGCCCCTCGATGAGTGAGTCTGAGAAATGTATGGCCATACTGTAACGAAAAGGAGTTTTCATTTCTTTGATCAGACTACTCAGGGATCGAGAAAGTAATGGTCGGGAATAGGAGGATGACGTCATCCATGCCTCATCCTTGACCAAGATATCGCGTGACAAAATGGACGTTATGTGGTTGCATAAAAGGTTGCGTCGTGTTAACGATCCCCGTATGATTTGGGTAGTCGTAATGTCTTGCTAGAGACTGCTTGCAACTTGTGGGCTTATATTGAGATTAGCCCGCTACCAACTTCATATGGGCCTACAGGGTCGCATGAAAGAACAGCCCAACATGAGCTTTATTTCTAAGGGTTTATTCGAATTTTATATATATGTATGTGTTAAAATTCGAAATTTCACAACATTATATAAATAATATTTGTGTGTGTTAGTTTAATATTTAATTTATTTGATAAATTAAATAACTAACATTAATTTAATTTATAAAGATAAATTAAATTTGTTGGCTCATTATTTGGATTAATTAGATATGGATATGATTTAATCAAATCATATTAATCCAAATCAGAATTGGAAAATTCGAATTTCACATTTTAAATTTCAAAATTCAAATTTCAAGATTAATAAAGATTATTCTTGAATATCCTTTTGAAATTCAAATTTCAAGATTAATAAAGATTAATCTTGAATATTTTTTTCAAAATTCAAATTTCAAGATTAATAAAGATTAATCTTAAATATCCTTTTGAAAATTCGAATTTCAAGATTAATAAAGATTAATCTTGAATATCCTTTTGAAATTCGAATTTCAAGATTAATAAAGATTAATCTTAAATATCTTTTCAAATCTGAATTCGAATTTTAAAAGATTAATTAAACATTAATCTCAGATTTGAGAGGCTCTCCATGAGTTCAACAAATATTAGGACTCATGAGTAAGAGAAGTATGAGAAATTCGAATCTAATTGTGAGCCACAGAAACCCTAGAGAGAGTGAGACGTAAGAGGCGCTAGCACGCTGCAATTGTTGGAAACTGTTCGCGTGGATACTGGTAGAGGGGGGCGATCAAAGAAACGTCAGCTCCTCGTGATCGGAATCAAGAACGCAAAAGGTCGTGGAACCTGAAGAGATCCAATCGCAAAAAACGCTTCGGATTCAAAGCGCAAAAGTACGTCTCTATCTCCTCGATCTAAACGCCTCTAACATATCCGTATTTGGGATTAGAAAATTTTAAATTCCGCTGCATGTACGTTCTAAAATCCCAACAGTATGTTGTTTAATACTCTATAGTAAAAGTTTTCAAGGATTTCATTTCTTAGGATGGTTTTTTCCCTCTAATATCCTAGAGATAATATAAACCTTCTTTCTATTATTTGAATGGCAAGTTGGGAATCTTGTCTATATGAGTAAATGTCATGAATAATATCACATGTCTCATATATGGATCAAGAACATTTAAAAAAATGATGCCTCAAAGGGTAAGGGTAAGATATGAGGTTTGCTTTCCTCCCTATAATATCTATATGAATTAGAATCAACAGGTTTAATTTCACTAGATGGGGTCAGTCTATATGGATCGCATGACGCTATTGAGCTCTATCAATAGCTAAATTTTGGATAAATTGTTAGTCAAAAGGTCTCACTCAATAACTTCACCGAGTGCTATGCATATTGCATCAGTTTTCCTCTATCCCTTTTCACATGAATTAGAAACTACATTGAGGTAATTATGATAATGATGTTGGTTGAATAACTTTGCATATTGTACAGTTCTTTATAGCTTAAAATTTGGCATTCATCTTCTTTTCCTACACACATACCGCCAAAGGATTCTCAATTGGGAGCTTATACAACACCACATTGCAATTTAGCATTAGAAAATAAATTAACAAATAATTGTAAAATCAAATCACAGTTATTCAGTAAGAAGCAAAAGCAAATCATTTTGACTCAAATTAGTCATCCATCCACCATAAATTGTCATAGCCTGCAAATCATAGAAATTTACAGGTCCTTAACTTCAATTTAGCAAACATAAGATTGAAGAAATTTAATAAGGCAAACCTGATATTGAATTAATGGTTTCACACACTTTGGTTTGCAAGAGTCCTCATAATATCTCTTCTGATCAACAGGTTCTTCGTCAGCCCTAAATTTACAATAAAATAAAACGATGAGTCCACATGTCTGGTAGAAAAGTTATCTAAAAAGCCCCCAAAATAAAAAAAATTGAGCAATCAAATTTCAAAACATGTTGTAATGTTCATAAGACACCATCCTAAACTTTCCACTTTCTGAAAACCATGACAATATTCTGAATCTGAGCCTCTGACAGTAGTAGAATTGAGTATCCACAAAGCCTTGGACATCCAATATATAATGAAATTTATCCAAAGATGCCTCTAGCAGCAGAAAATATAATGCAAGAAAATTCAATATGGTGGCTTCCCAATGGTATACTGGATCACTTTCAAAAATGGAGGAGCAGAATCCAATTCATTTGCCAAATTAAAGTTAGAAATAAGATTAATATTAATAGTATATAAAGAAGGATAAGTTCACAAATTAAACAAACTATGGAAGGGGGAAAATATCAACCAAAAAAAAGAAAAACCCAGCAGATGCACTCAAGCGTTTAATTCCTATAAGATCAACTTTCCATTAATTGAGAAGGAATGAAGCCTATGCGAGGAGTGCAATAACTGTTTCCACATCAGCATCACTATCTCTTTATTGGATTTATGACAATATAACAGATCATCCAAAACAGATCAAATTGATGAAGAAAATTGCAAAAACCCTAGATAGGTAAAACGCTACTCGTAGAAGCATTGCGTTCAAATCAACAATCAAATACAGATCCGGTTCAGATGACAAAAAGAAGAAAAGAAAGAAGAAAACTTTGAAGCGTACATTGCAACTAGAATTACAGCGAAGAGATGTTTGGTTGGTGGTGGTGGTGGTGGTGGTCACACACTGCCTACTACGATGTTTTTTGTTTGGTTCAGCCAAGCATGAGTTTCGGATCAAGCAGGAACGAGAACGGAAGATGTCAGCGGGATGGACACGGGTCGATGTTGAAATCGGGTGCCCGCCGCCGGTCCTCAATAAGAACAAACTGAAGGTCGCGTGTTCGATCCATGCCCATCGCAGAATCTCTTGATTTCTTCCCATCAAAGACCCATTTAAAGAGGAAAAAAATAAATACTTATGGGAACACCATATCACATGTGGTAGAATCATTTTAAGGGCATACTGGGTCGGAGTATGTGTTTGAGAATCCATTGTGAGAATGATTTCACATAAGTCGAGGTAAATACGTGAGAAGAATTTTATCTTAACTTATATAAATATGATTGCCAAACATACACATAATCATTTCTCTTGGAATCTCATCTCTAATTTAGCCTCATGGACACTTCTTGTTCACAGGCGGCATAAAGTTGTTATTGGGTTCTTGACTCAAATGGAAACAAAATGATCTTTTAAATACTTATTTCATAAACAGTAAATTACATTGAAAAGTAATTTATACCGTTAACATGCATGATAATGGTGGAAGTTACAATTAGCGTAAGGAATGTATTAATAGGCATATTTGTATTAGAGTTGAAAAGGCATGTTTATGCAAGCGGAGATAAAATTCACCTAACAAAATTATCTTGTACACTGAAAATCATGTTGAAAAAGTAACTTCTACCATTAATTTAAATAGATACAACAATGTTCTATCAAAAAACCATATATGGCTTATTTCTTTATTGATTTTTCGAGTACAAGAAGATTTGCTTAATATTATCTCTGTGCTCATCGATATAAAGGTCGATTGAACTTTTTTGAAAAATTTGAGCAAAAATTTATAAAAGTCAAAGTGTGTGGCTGAACTCGTTTAAATGTACCTAGGTCCGCTCATGAGCACAATTCAAGGCTTCTCTCTTGCATGCTCTACTTGTTGGAAATTTAATATATATTAAGTATATATATTATTATATTTATATATTATATATATTATTTATTTTGAATATATTATATATAAATATATCACCGGATGTGTCCCGCATTATTATTTAAAGAGTTGTGTTCAGAAGAAGGTATGTCTGGTCGTTCAATCCCTTGAATAGTCTTGATGGAAAGCTATATAAAGGGGAGACCATGGCTCAGAACGGATATGGAAAACAAAAAATCACGAATTCCCTGACAGTGACGATATTTTAACAGTCCATCACAGTGCCAAAAATTCCCGTTCAGAAGAGTTTTAGAGAAATCTCAAAGGATATACGATATGGCAAGAGGTATGTAATGCTTCCGCTGTCAAACTCTGATCTAAATTTATGTTCAACATGTGGTATCAGACCAAAAATTTTCCTCTACTTGGTGTACCGATATATTAAGTTTTTTTTCTTACGGATCCTATGCTTCTGTTGGAATTCAAAAATTTTCCATTCTTTGTGATTTGTGCAGTCTTTTCATAATCTTCATATCTGTATGCATATACGCATTTTGTTTTTCTGGGTTTGTTTTCGTTGAGGATTCAGATTTATAATTCTGCATTTGTCTACGGAATCAATCGCTAGAGAGGAAATTTTTCCAAAATTTCGAAAGGTCTATCCTTTTCTTTTCATGTGTGCGCATATGTATGAGAATCTATTGTTTTTTGTTTGATTTTGTGATTTCGCCTTGTTTGGATCTGGAAATGTATATTAATATTTGGAAATATATACATATGTACGTGCCTATCTCTCCAGTGGCCTTCTGGTTGCGTTCTTCATGAGCATTTCAAAGTGTCGCGAGTTCGAACATATATTTTTTTGTCTTCTCTCGTTTAGAGAAATCAAGAACATACTATAGATTTGCCCAAAACCCTTTTCGGATTGTTTTTCCCTCTGTTTTCATCGCGTTCACTGTGAAAAATGGTGACCAAGGCTTTCAGTTTTGTTACCCGAATGGAACCCATGAAGTTAAAGATTTCATGTTTTTGAAATTGTTTTTATGCTCTTTTCATTCTTTGGATTGTATTTCCAATGATTTTAGATGGAAAGGATGAAGAAAATGGCGTCAGAAAAGCCAGAAATCGTCGTCCGAAGCGTCTGCAAGCAAAACGACGTGTCGGGTTGAATTCAGGTTTCCGGGTCGGGTCACGTGACCTGGAGGGTGAAGAAGAAGGCCGAAATGCGCTTCTAGAAAGAAGCGTTTTTCTTATATTGCGTTTGGCTTTCTGCATTTGTATAAAAGTGAGTTTTTTAGAAATCGATTCTGAAAAGAATCGATGTTTTCTTACGCCACGTTTGGCTTCTGTGTTTTGGAAAATCGCGTTTTGTCAACAATGATTCAAAAAAAAATCCAATTGGGCCAAATATTTTCAGCTGGGCCATATTTCTTTTGTTTTTTCTGGGCCACACGTTTTTTTCTGCATGTATTAAAAAAAGGAGGAAGGCCATTCTTTGTTATCTGGGTCTACATATTTGGGTTTTCAAGAAAAGAGGGTTGCGTTTTTTGCCTAACAGAAACATATTTTGAGACAATTGATTTTTTTGTGATTTCTCTCACTAAGTTTGTATTTCAATTGTATAATTCGAATTCATGCTTTTAAAGGTTTACTTGAGCCAAATAAAAAAATCACTCTACATATGTTTATTTATTTAATTCTACAAATTTCTTGTATGAATTATTTAAATTGTCTATGAATTTATATATTATTGCTCTTTAGGCAATTACAATTATTTTGAAATTTGGAACTAATGCTGAATTAAGATTTATTTGAGCAATTTTATATGAAGCATGAATTAGTGGGAGAATTTCAGTTATCTAGTTACATATTATTAATTAGATTAAATGTTAAATTTTTATTATATTATTGTTGCATATTTATGTATTTAAATACACAAGTAGATATTCGTGATTAGCATGCCTATATATCTGGGGAGTAGCCACAACATCCTCATTTTTATTTAAATTGCATGCATATTAATAAATCACATATGGTATTATGGAATATCATTGTAATTAAATGTAAGATTATAATTTATCTTAACCCATAAGTAGATAATTATAATTAAACATTTAATTAGGGTGAAATATAATGGCCTTATGTTTTCTAAGTAGCCCACAGGTATTAGAAAACAGTGATTTTGTTTTAGTTTCATCAATTTTAGACAAATACATTGTATGCTAGTATTCTTTGCCCACAGGTAGATGCTAGTGATACGTATTTGTAATTGTATGGCTCAAATAAGTTGACCATGCACCTGGCACAGTAATTGTGTTTGCTTCAAAAGACTAATGTGAATATATTCATAAATTTTGCAGCAACTGTTACCACTAGGGTTATTACTGGTCTAAATAACAGAGTGATCCTGGATGGTACTAATTACTTTGGATGGAAAGATAATATTCTGTTAGATCTTGGATGTATAGACTTGGATCTTGCTTTGAGGGTTGACGAACCTCAAAACCTAGCTAATGACTCTACTAGCCGAGATGTAAGACATCAATATGATCAGTGGGAGCTGTCTAACAAATTATCTCTTCAACTCATTCAATCAAGAATCCTAAGAGGGAAAAAACAGGCTATGTGCTAATTGAGTCTTTTACCTGATTCCTTGTAAACAAAAAAAAAAGAATCCTAAGAGGGATTAGGGGTGTTATTCCTGAATGTAGAACTGCCAAAGAGTACCTGAAAGCTTTAGAAAAACAATTTAAGGTGTCAGACAAGAAAATAGGTGGAGCCATTATGTCTGAATTATGTACCTTAAGACTTATAGGTATTAGTGGTGTAAGGCAGCACATCATGAAAATTAGGGACCTCTCATCTCAACTCAAACCCTTGAATATGGAACCTACTAAGTCATTTTTGGTACAGTTGATATTGAACTCTCTTCCTTCTTCATATGATGCTTTCAAGGTCTCATATAACACACATAAGGAAAGTTGGTCAGTGGATGAACTATTGGCCATGTGTGTTCAAGAAGAGACTAGATTGCTAATGAATGAGAAGTCTGCACATAAGGAAGCTCATATTGTTACAAGTTCCAAGGCAGAAGCTAGCAAGGGTAAGAAGAAAGATAAGGGTAAGAGTAATAAGAAGAAAAACAATATTCCTCCTGTCAACAAAGCAAATAAGAAGGATGACAGATGCTTCTTTTGCAAAAAGAAATGACATATTAAAGTTGATTGTCTCAAGTTTAAGGCTTGGCTTGAAAAGAAATGTACGCTTTTAACTTGTGATGTATTTCAATATCATTATACTTCTGTTAGTGATGACACTTGGTGGATTGATATTGGTTCCATGATCCACATAACTAATACCATGCAGGGCTTTCAAAACAGTCGACCTCCAAAACCCAATGAGGAAAAAGTCCTTTCAGGCAGTGGGAAAGAAGACACTGTGAAAGCTGTTGGAACATTTAGGATAACTTTATCTAATAATTATGTTTTAGATCTTTTTGAGATTTTTTATGTACCCTCTTACAAGAGGAATTTAATTTCTATTTATAAGTTAATTCCTCTTGGTTATGGATTAAAACTTTCAAAAGATCATATGTTTATTAGTAAAGATTTAGTTCATATTTCAAATATTGTTATGGATAATGGTTTATTTAAAATTGTTTCTAATTTACCTCATGCTTTATCTGTCACACATGGTATTAAACGAACTGTCATCAATGAAAATTCAATTAGCCTGTGGCACAGGAGATTGGGTCATATCTCTGTTGATAGAATCAAGAGGCTAACTAAAGATGGAGTTATTCTATCATTAGAGGATTTGGATCTTGGTTCTTGTGTGGATTGCATTAGAGGAAATTAAACCAACAAGTCACATAAAGGGGCTAAAAGAAGTTCAGAATCACTTAAGATCATACAAACAGATATATGTTGTTCTAATTTAACTGCACATGGTCAAAAATATTTTATTACTTTTATCGATGATTACTCATGATTTATGTATGTTTATATGCTTCATAATAAAAGTGACGCATTAGATGCCTTTAAGGAATATAAGGCTAAAGTATAAAACAGATTGGGAAACCAATCAAAGTTGTGAGATCAGAATAGCATGGTATAGTTGCTCAATACACCATGACTGGCTCTCTTGATATGAATGGAGTCGCTGAAAGAAGAAATAGGACTTTACTGGATATGGTTAGAGCATGTTAAGTAGCTCTAAACTGCCAGTTTCCTTGTGGAAGGAAGCACTCTTGACAGCCGTATACATACTCAATAGGGTTCCAACAAAAGCAGTACTAAAAACACCGTTTGAAATCTGGAAAGGATGGAAACCTAGTTTAAGTCATTTTAGGGTATAGGAGTGTCCTGCAGAAGTGAGAGTATACAATCCACAAGAGAAGAAATTGGATCCTAAGACTATAAGAGCCTATTTTGTTGGATATGCTGAAAAGTCTAAAGGTTATAAGTTTTACTGTCCTCCACAGTCAAAGAGATTTATAGAATCTAGGAATGAAAGATTTCTTGAAAAATAATTTGATTAGTTCGAGTGATAATTTGCAAAGATAGTCACATAAAAGATACCACTAACAATCATGGTAAGGAAACATCAATGAATGATAACATCCCTCAAATGAGAGTTGTTGTAGAACATGATGTTATTCCAATCACTCAAGTTAACAATACTGAACATGAGGAACATATTCGGAATGATTAACTTATCACACAACCACAGAATGTGATAAGGAATGTTCCGCATGAATAGCTTGAACCAGTTTAGGAAGTTGGATTAAAAAGGTCAACAAGAGAAAGAAAATTAGCATTGCCTAGTGATTATATAGTGTATCTTACTGAATTTGACTGTGATGTAGTTATAGAGGATGGCCCATTAAATTTTACTCAGGCTATGGAAAGTACTAACTCTAAGTTATGGTTTGATGCTATGTTGGACGAGATGAAATCTTTGGCAAACAAACAAGTTTGGGAACTTGTAAAGTTACCAAGTGGAGCCAAGGCTGTTAGCTGTAAATGGGTTTTCAAAACCAAAAGGGACTCATAAGGTAACATTGATAGATACAAGGCAAGGTTGGTTGTAAAAGGTTTTACTCAAGTGGAGGGAGTAGATTACAAAGAAACTTATTCTCATGTATTACAAAGGATTCTCTCCGCATTATCATGGCATTAGTTGCACATTTTGATTTAGAGTTGTATCAGATGGATGTTAATAATGCATTCCTTAATGGAGAACTTGAGGAAGAGGTTTACATGAAGCAACCTGAGGGGTTTATTGCAAAAGGAAATGAAAATTTGGTATGCAAGTTAAATAGGTCAATTTATGGTCTTAAACAAGCTTCCCAACAATGGTATTTAAAATTCCATGAAGTTATTACATCTTTTGGCTTCATTGAGAATGTCATGGATGAATGTATATTACAAGAATAGTGGGAGTAAGATCATATTTTTAATACTTTATATGGATGGCATACTACTTGCAACCAATGATTCAGGACTCTTACGAGAGATAAAGCAGTTTTTATCTAGGAATTTTAACATGAAGGATATGGGTGAGGCATCTTATGTCATTGGCATTAAGATTCAAAGAGATAGACATGAAGGTCTTTTAAGTTTATCTCAAGAAACCTATATCAAGACAATTCTGGAAAGATTCCGGATGAAAAGCTGTAATTCCAACATCATTCCCATTGAAAAGGGAGATGTGTTCAGTTTGGATCAGTGTCCCCAGAATGATTTACAAAGAAATGAGATGGAAAGAATCCCTTATGCCTCAGCAGTAGGAATCTTAATGTATACACAGGTTTGCACAAGACCTGATATAGCTTTTGATGTGGGTATGTTAGGGAGATACCAAAGTAATCTTGGATGAAACATTGGTTAGCTGCAAAGAAAGTTTTTAGATACCTTCAGGGTACAAAACATTACAAGCTCACATATAAAAGAACAGAAAATCTTGAAGTGATTGGATACTCAGAATTTGATCTAGGACGATGTGAAGATATAAGGATATCTACTACTGGTTATGTCTTCCTCTTAGAAGAAGGAGCAATATCATGGAAAAGTGTTAAACAAACACTTGTGACTGCTAGTTCTCGTGATGCTGAGTATGTAGCAGCTTTTGAAGCAAATACACAAGGAATCTGGATAAGAAATTTCATTGCAGGGCTTAAGATTGTGGATTCGATCTCTAGGCCAATTAGAATGTTTTGTGATAACAAAGTTGCGGTGGCCATTGCCAACAACAGAAAGAGCGGAGCTCAAAGTAGGTTTGTTGAATTAAAGTTTCTATCTTTAAAAGATAGAGTTAGAAATGGCCAAGTTTCGGTTGAATACATCAATACAAAGAAAATGCTTGATGATCCTTTGACTAAAGGTATGAAACCGAAAGACTTTGTTGTACATGTACCTTATATGAGGCTTAAGCCATTATATGACTAAAGAAGGTATGTGATGTGATGAATTTTCATCTATTGTTATCAATCCTTTTGTTATTTGTATACATATATGTTGATGAGATTGATAAATATTAAGATAGGAATTGAATAAACATTAAGGTTTATTCATAAAGTATTACCTCATTAAGTAAGGACGATACTTGTGATTATGGAAGACAATACTTGATCAATGAGGACTTGTCGCCATAGTTCATGTAATGTTACTTAAATGAACTTACTCACCAAATAATATTAAATTGCGGGACAAGTGGGAGAAATTGGAAATTTAATATATATTAAGTATATATATTATTATATTTATATATTATTTATTTTGAATATATTATATATTATATATAAATATATCACCGGATGTGTCCCACATTATTATTTAAAGAGTTGTGTTTAGAGAGTGTGTCTAGTCGTTGAATCCCTTGAAGAGTTTTGATGAAAGGCTATATAAAGGGGAGGACCATAGCTCAGAACGGATACGGAAAACAAAACGTTATTCGTTCAATCATGAATTCCCTAACAGGGTGATGGTATTTCAATAGTGCATCACTGTGCCAGAAATTCCCGTTCAGAAGAGTTCTAGAGAAATCTCAAAGGATATATGCTATGGCAAGAGGTACGCAATGCTTCCGCTGTCAAACTCTGATCTGAATTTATGTGCAACACTACTTGGCATAAGTTCATCTAACAGTATTGCCTGCCTTTCGAACTCGTGGCTTAGTGGTTTGTGAAGTATGCCAACCTCTCGTTGCATTGCAGGTTATGGGTTCGATTAAGCACCTACAAGTAATTTTTTATTTTTTAGGTTAATGTAATTTTTAATTCCTCAAGTTTGTATGAATTTTGGTTTCAATCCCTCAAGTTTTAAATCTATGATTTTAATCCCTATTATTTTATAAAAATTTGAATATTTAACAGTGTTAATTATTATCATTAAGTATAAAAACCAAAACGAAAAGTTGTTCATAGTGTAGGGATCAAACCCAAATTTTTTTATTCCATATACTTTTGAGCAATATTGGTTTTAATTGCTAAACTTTTTACATATTTTAGTTTTGATTATTATATTTATCAACGTTAATTAACACCATTAAATGTCTTTAAATTCTAATGAAATTGTAGGGATCAAAATCATAAGTTTAAAACTTAAAAAACCAAAATTTATATAAATTTGGGGATAAAATCATAAAAATAATAGTAACCCTTTTTTACTATAGTCCACACAATCATTCAAAAGTATGACCATATACTTAATAAAGACTTAAAATAAGTTAAGTTTAAACATCCTTCTTATTGAAGATTCAAAACTTGATTCACGAACAACATTTTTTCGCTAAACTCAACCTCCCCTTGGTTTAGAGTTAAATTTGATAATAAGGGAGCTACAATACTATATCTAAACTTAATATAAGAGATTTCCAATTGATTTGAGAATATTAAAAATATAATTGAGTTAATTATTTATAATAAATCAGTGCTGATTTCTCTAAAATACCCTTATTCATTATGTGTGTTAAAACTTTTCTTGATAGAATCTATTATCATGTGAAATTAATAAGAATGCTCTAGGAGAAAAACTATACACTTAGCAAGAACAAAATATATTGATGCGTTATAATTAAGATTAAAATTATCGACTTAACTCTTATATTAAGGAAGATGGATAAGTATAATCTTTTGAATTACTCTTTTTGGACTAAAAAATGAAGGAAAAGGAATCCGAAAATGACATCATTGTCATCTTTGGACCAATACTTTGCACCATTAGGTCATTAAGTGAGAGAATATGGTCTTGCCAAGTGAGCGATTGCCTGCTTAAAAAATTGGAACTTTTGCAATTTCAGAGTGGCCATTTTTGTATATTATTGCTTTCTTTGAGTGTTCGTTGTCCTTCTTATTATATTCAAAGGCAAAGTCTAAACAAGAAGATGGGAAATTGCCGTCATTTATAAAAAAATGGTTAAGATATAAAAATACATGAGTTTTTTTTTACTAAAAGTACGTCCAAAACCATATATTTTTCATGTGTAAAAAGCATCCATGAATATGTTTACATCACTAAAAACATATATTGCTTGATACACTTTTGGTAAAAAAGTTAATGGGCCCGTCTGTGAAAGCGGTAGAGAAGTACTTTTACGTAAGGCGAGGTAAATATGTGGAGGAGATTGTCTCGTTTTGCGGAAAAACACGGTTGAACGTACTTTTGGGTGAGAGTTAAATGTTTCCAAACAAGCACAATAGGTATTTTTCTCCTTTTTTTTTGGTTTCCCGTCCGGTTTCCGAAGCTTCGCCCTAACTAATCCGGATCTGACCCGCGTCGCGCACCTGGAAATGGTGGGTGAGTCTCCCAACGGTGGCTACTGCATACACAAGGACTCGAATTCGAGACCTTGCTTAAGTTAGAACAAGCCGTTTACCACTTGATCCAACCAACCGTTGGTTGGTATTTTTCTCATTTTAGCCAAAAGAAAAAAATCCTTAAAAAACCAAGGGCCCGTTTTGAAGCTCTTTCTGAAACCTAGGTTTTGTTGCAAAACATAGGTTTTACCCCAAAATCTATGGCTTATCCAAGTACTCACATTTCTCAGAGAATTTATTTTGGAGATAAAACTTGAATTTTGAAAATGCTATTTTCTTGTCAAATGACATACTTTCTCCTAATAAATTTTATCTTTCCTCTTTTTACTTTTTGCATCAAACTCTGTAAAAGCCAATAACCTTTCAAAACTTAGGTTTTAACTTGGAATCCGTTAAAGTTATTTTCCCAAAATCTATTTTCTAAAATCTAGATTTTATCTTGAACTCCGTAAGAGTTATTCTCAAACGAGCTTCCAAACGAGCTCCAAGTTTATGACTTTCCATGTAAGCAAACAATTAGCGTAAAAGGATGGAAAAGAAATGGATTTATGATTCAATGAATAATAATAATAATAAAAAAAAATTGTTTTTCATCAAAATATCTAAGTGAGGCATACTTGGGGGATAATTATTTAATTTCAACTTGATTTTGTTTTCATCACCTGTCCATTTCATTCATCACTTGCCTTGGAATATAGTTTTACTTTTCAAAGTAAAATACTTGGGCCCTTGATGACTCCTTCAAATTTTGAACAAGACTTGGCTGCACTTTCATTCAATAATTTTATTGCTTTTAGATTATTTTTCTATTATTTAACTTCATGTTGATTTTAAAATTTATTGTTCATTGTTTTGGAACACCACATATAATTTTTTACTTAAAAATTATTTTTTTTAATTTTATTACTAAGTTTTTTTAAGCAAAAAATTAAATCAAGTTACATGGCCTACAATTATTTTGTATTTTATATTAAGCAGAAAAGTTATTAACTCTTAAAGTCTGACTATAAAATTTTTTTGAATTTCCAAAATTTTAAATAAATTTAATATTTTCAACTAATTTAATTCTTTACTAATAAAATGTGACACGTCAGTCGTTTGCTTAAATGTTTGTCTAATTGTAATATTCTTCTCCTGCGTCATCCACACACATTTTTTTAATCTGGCCCATATATTTACTCAAAGCAAGGGATTATAATCACTTAGAGTTTGAGGAAGTTTCATTAATTACATATCCGTTTGGGAACACGGTGGACAAGTACTTTTACATAAATTGATGTAACTATGTGAAGGAGTTTATCTCGTTTTACGTAAAAACACTGTTAATATGCGTTTGACTTTTAGAAACGTTATTCCAAACAAACCCTATATACACAAAAACAAAGAGATTTTGTGAATGATGTACGGTCGTGGTTGCGTTCACATTACAAAAACATATTTATGTAAATAAGATAAAACTCTTTTTACATATTTATTTACAGATTGTAAATCATATTTAAAAGGTAGGTTATACCGTTATTCAAACTAAGTAAAAACACAATAGTTCATATACAACTCAATCCTAATATAAACTTCATGAATTTTTTTTTTAAATTTAATGAAGTTAAATAAATTGATATATTTTTTTAAAACCAATTTCTTTAATTTATAAATAGATTTATAGCCTAGTGATGAATATATATATTTGTTAAAAAGTTAATTTTGGGTCATATTAACCACATTATATTTGTTTTAACTCATTTCTTTTTACAAACAACTAATTTAACTAATTTTATTATATATAAATTAGTTTTTTAAGTACGGAGGATTCAAATTAGTTGTTCTATCTTTTGCTCTATAAAAAAATATTATGACTAAATGGTCGGAGCTAGAGCCGGTAATATGGGCGGCCCGGTGGGTTCGGGCCGGCCCGTCATGGGTTTTGAGCCCGGTGGTCCCGGCTCAAAATACCCATTTTAATATGGGTCATAATTTACCAAACCAACCCATAACCGGTGGGTTGGGCGGGCCGGCCCATATTTTTTTTCTATTTTTTTTAATTTTTTTAAAAAATAATATAATGAAATTTTTTGTCATAAGTCTAAAGTCCTAAATCATAAAAATACATTACAACATCATAAAGTTCAAAATTTAAACCCTAAACATCAATACCTCTACCGAACCAAAGCAAAAAACAGGGATCCCAAACAGTATCTTTAATTAAAGATAAAAATATCAACATC
>JANTPZ010132852.1:0-16048 GCA_025593235.1 Vachellia pachyceras
TATACGGTTTCTAATATATAGAATATTTAACCTATTAAAGTTGAGTTAAATATTTTATTTAATATTCTGGAGGTAATAGTAAATTCTTAATAGCTTAATAATTTTATTTGAGGTTGTTGGATATAATAATAATCTTATTTATGAGTTAAATATTTTATTTGAGGGTTAAAATTTTAAAGTTGGAATTTTTAGTGTGAAATTATTTTTAGTATTAAGATAATGATAGTTTTAAAATATATTAAGGTATATGAGGATTTTAATAAAATGAGATATTTGAGAAATTATTAATAATTTTGTTTTATGAGTATTTTAAATTCTAGATTCAATAAAATCTTGGTTTTAAAAATATGTGTGTACATATATATATATTGGTGGTCATTGTGGTATTAGAGATTCTAAAGGGATTTAAATCCCTAAGTTGTTATTTTTACCACCTAAATTAGTTATTAAACTAAAGTGTGATAATATTGAATTGTGTAGATTAACTGTGAAAGATTGTTGATTTTGAGCACGGGGATTTCTGTTGTGATAGTGTTGTCTTTGCTTGGCGAGAGGTAACCATTTTCCACTTATCACAGATATTGATTAGTTAATTTGACAATATGCTCTGATTCTATGTTATATGGATTTTATATTTAAAAAAAATGTTCAGTGGGTTTGGTGATTTTTTGGAGAAAAATATATAAATATAAAAAAGAAATTTATGGATGGCTACGGCTACATCCACGAGAGTTAGACCGTTAGGTGGCTACGGCTGCATCGAAACGGACATATTTGATGAATGAGATGCTGGTGGGTGACTACGGTTGTATCCACAGGAGCAATACCATTAAGTGGCTACGGCTGCACCGAAACGGATTATATCTGATACAAGATGCTGGTGGGTGGCTACGGCTGCATCCACATGATTAAACCGTGAGGTGGCTACGGCTGCACCGAAACGGACCGTTAGGTGGCTATGGTTGCATCGAAATGAATGACATCTAGTTAAGGAAGCACTGGTAGATGGCTACGGCTGCATCCACAAGAGCAACACCGTTAAGTGGCTACAGCTGCACTAAAACAGATCATATCTGATTATTGAGATATTGGTGGGTGGCTACGGCTGCATCCATGTGAGTACGACCGTCAGGTGGCTACGGCTGCACCGCAACGGGGATATTTTATTAATCAAGTGCCAGTTCGTTATATAAAAGATTTAAATGATTTAATTGTAATATTTTGTGCATCTCTAACTTATTCTGTCCCACTTGGCATTTTTTTTGTACATGTCGGTGTGTACGACGAGTTGGAATTTGGTTACGGAGACAGTTGTCTCACCTCGTTGCTCTTAACATTTTTCAGGGAATAGTTCTGGTGCTGGTACGTCGGGGAGAATTGCAGAGGCTTAGATATCTCGGCATATCTCTGTAAAGCCTCTTTTGTTATATATGCGCTGATTGAAGTATATTGCCATCTATAGGGCTCATTTTGGGAACTCTGATTTTAACTGTTTAGTTGCAAGAATATTTTTTTTGAGGATTTATTTCCAGTACGTGGGCTGGTTGAAGGCTTGAGGCCTCTATAGTTGATAATGTTATATTGTGGATCCACAAACTGTTGATTTGATATTTTGTGTTTTCTATTGGGGTAGAAATGAAAACTTTTCAAAGTCATGGTTTATTATCCGATTGTTTAATTAAATATTTATCTACCATGACTAAGTATTTTAATGAGTTATTATTTGAGTTTAAGGAAACGGTTATTTCATCTGTAACATTACATTTTGCACATACCAATAGCCCTTACATATTTCTC
This sequence comes from Vachellia pachyceras, assembly GCA_025593235.1. Taxonomy (NCBI): domain Eukaryota; kingdom Viridiplantae; phylum Streptophyta; class Magnoliopsida; order Fabales; family Fabaceae; genus Vachellia; species Vachellia pachyceras. Next base: position 1,798 of record JANTPZ010132852.1, read on the forward strand.
AAACATTTCTCTAGCTATTGGTTTAGTCAGGGGATCTGCGACCATACTCTTGGTCGATATGTGTTGTACATTAATCACTTTCTGTGCTACATAATCTCTCACAAAATTATACTTAATATCAATATGCTTTGTTTTGCTATGATATTTTGGGTCTTTCGTGTAGGCTATAGCTGTAGTGTTGTCGCAGTATATCAACATAGGATTTGTACACTCATTCCCAAATCCAAGGTGTTCGATGAATCTCTTCAACCATATAACCTCGTGCACTGCCGCAGTGCAGGCCACAAACTCAACTTCCAAAGAATGTAGGGTTATGCACGTCTGTTTCTTGCTGCTCTGACATATAGCGCCATTATTAAGCAATAAGGTATAATCTTAAGTTGACCTTCGTTCAACTTCATCTCCACCTACATTAGTATCGGAGAATCCAAGAAGCCACAATTCGCTTCCTTGATAAGTTAGTGCATAATTCTGTTATGCCCTTTAAGTATCGCAGAATCCTTTTCACAACTTTCCAATGCTATTCGCCAGGATTTGATTGGAACCTGCTCACAAGTCCAACTGCGAAGCAAATGTCTGGCCTTGTACACATCATTGCATACATTAGACTTCTAACGACACTTGCTTAAGGAACTCTCTCCATTCTTTTCTTGGCTAACTCAGTCTTGGGACACATTTCAAGATTCAGGCTAACTCCAGTAGCTATCGAGGTGTCTAAGGGATTGCAGTCACTCATGTTGAACCGCTCAAGAATTTTCTTAATGTAATTCTCTTGTAAAAGAGATAGAACTCCTTTTGTACGATCCCTTTTGGATTTTAACTCCAATTATGTACTCTACTTCTCCCATATTTTTCATCTCAAAGTTCGATGATAGCCATTCTTTAACGACTAAAATCGAAGCTAGGCTATTTTTGGCCAGGAGTATGTCGTCTACATATAATGACAATATCACAAAGTTATCATCAAACAGCTTGATGTAGACGCAATGGTCTTCTTCAATCATCTTAAAATCATATGAGGTTATCGCCTTGTGAAACCTTAAATACCACTGTCTAGATGATTGTTTCAATCCATAAATGAACCTTTTGACCTTACAAACTTTGCTCTCTGAACCTTTCCTTACGAAACCTATCTGTTGTTCCATATAGATTTCTTCATCCAGGTCTCCATTTAGAAACGCAGTTTTCACATCCATTTGATGTAACTCCAGATCTAAACTATTTACTGTTGCCAGAATTAGCCTTATTGAATTAAAGCGTACAACATGCGAGAAGGTGTCGTCTTAATCGATACCTTCCTGTTGTGTGTACCCCTTCGCTACCAGATGTGCCTTGTATTTGTCAATTGATCCATCCACTTTTCTTTTTATCTTGAGAAGCCACTTGTTCCCAATGGCCTTTCAACCTTTTGGCAGATCAACGAGTTCCCAGACCTGATTCTTTCTCATTGAATCAATCTCTTGTTCCATTGCCTTATTCCATTCGTTCTTGGCAAGGCATGATAAGACTTCTTGTACAGAACGTGGCTCATCATCTTGATCCGGGGTGACCATGAGTGCTTCCCCCTCTATTGGAAAGCGCTCCTAGGTACATTTCCCCTGTCACTCCTTCTTGGAGAGACCTCTTATCTCTTTCGTTTCTTTTGTCTCGGTCTTGGTAAAGACCTTTCTGAGCCTTCTGATCTCCCACTCAGATCGATATATTGAGACGACTGGGGATGATTAGATTGATTTGCACTACCTTGTTCTTCTCTCTCATAAAGAGATACTGTTCAATCTATTTCTCCTTTGCCAGGAAATTCACTCTCCAAAAATGCAGTATCCCTTGATTCAATTTCAGTCACCGTTCCATCTTCGTTTTCCCCAATGAAAACATATCCTTTGGATTCTTTTGAGTATCTTATAAAGATATATTTTTTTCCTCTTGGACTCAATTTCCCATGCCTGTGGGAATCATCGTGAACGTATATAGCCGACCCCCAGGGTCTTAAGATATTTAAATCAGGCTTAAGTTTCGTCTACAATTCATAGGGTGTGGAACTGACTGCTTTTAAGGGTACATGGTTAAGTATAAAGGCTGCTATTAATAAAGCATTACCCCAATACGAAATTTGTAGGTTTGCTTAATCCATCATCAACCCAACCATGTCTAGAAGAGTCATATTTCTTCTTTCAGACACTCCATTTTGTTGCTGAGTGCTAGGGATAGTTAGTTACCTAATTATCCTTCTTTCTTCACAGAGCTCTTTGAACTGATCAGATAAGTATTCACGACCTCGGTTTATACGTAATACTTTAATTTACGTTCTATTTGATTCTCTATCTCATTCATGTACTGTCTAAAACTCTCAAGTGCTTCAGACTTATGGGAGATCAAATGTATGTGACCATATAGTGAAAAGTCGTCAGTACAGGTAATGAAGTACCAAGCTTCGTGCCTTGACCTCACCCTTATGGGACCGCATATATTAGAATGGAACAAATCCAATGGATTTTCAGCTCTAGTTTCCAGATCGAAAGGTTTTCTAGTTGCCTTGCCAGCTAAACAATTTTCACATAAGGCCATCTCCATGTTTAGAGTTCAACTAGCAAACCATCGTTTGCTAGTTTGATCATTCGATTCTAACTTATGTGCTATAGTCTATCATGCCAGATATTTATGCCAACTGTTATATTGGAAGAACTAATGAAACAGTCATGCAGGTTGGAATCACCAACAACATCCATAATATAGAACTTTCTTGAAAAAGAAAGCTAAACCATAAAAGGTATCATCGCTAAGAATGTCAGCACCTGTTGTCATGAAAGTTCACATCAAACCCATAATTCAACAGACACAGTACCGAAACTAAATCCCGTCAGATGTCCGGTGTATGAAGCACATCATGTTAGATTAAGGTCTTTCCACAATGCAGAGCTAATCTGCAGGTGCCTATGCCTTTGACCTCGATCTTTGTGTTATTATATTGCCAACATAAAGCCATTCGCATTAATGCGGTAACTGACGGTAATCCACAAGGGATCCCTGATCCTTTGTTACATAGTCTGTTGAGTTTGAGTTTTTCCATGGTCATTTTGCCCAGGGCAGTCCCTCACAAAGTGACCCAACTTCTGGCAGGCATAGTATTTGACCTCATCAGGTCAACCTTTACTTTCGCTCCTTTTTGAATTTAGGGACATCCTTCCTGTCTTTTCCATGAAATTTCTTGCCCTTCTTAAAATCGGGCTACATCCTTGGTGTAATAGGCATACCCAGAAGTCTTATATGCCTCCAAGCGTTCATTCTCAAGCTCAAGATGCTTCACAACATCATTAAAAATGATGATGTTATCGTTATGAGTTAAGTTGACTTTCATATGTTCCAAACTACGGAAAGTGATCTGATCACAGCCCGCACTTGCTGCTCATCGGTCATTGTAAGTCCAACTTCCTGGAGCTCTCTAATCATGTTTGACATGTTTCGAAGGTGCTTCTTCATGGACGTAATACCCGGAAGCTTATACGTGTCAAACTTGATTGTCAGCGTCCTAAGCTTAGTGGTCGAAGTTCCACTAAACTTATCTCTGAGAGCTGCCCACATGGCATATTCAATTGAACGTTTTTCAAACTGACACACTATGCATTTAGCATTATTCTCAGCAGGATAACTCTTGCAATAATGTTCTCAAAATGGTGGTGAATGGCTCAAGGGCCTATGTTCTTCCAATATATACTGCACTTTCCGGTGCCAGATTTCCAGTTGTCATCATTCAGCTTATCCCCTTTGTTCAATTTGGTAATAATACCTTTTGTTGCCATTTCCAATTCTGAGGTGACGGGGTATTTTATCAACAAATATTTTCTCATATAGCTGAGTTTTTAGCATTTATGTAGCACATCACAGTGTACAATGTCTTATATTACTCTTAACAAGAAGATAATTTGATCACTAGATTTACGATAAGGAGAATACGTTTGTACCTCCCATCACACAAACACTAGTAACTACATTATTTTCTTTCAAGAATTTTATATAAGTACTTCTTGAATCGTCAACTTTTAGAAGTCTCATTTTTTAAAAGCTCTCACTTATCAAAAGTGTTACAAGGTGACAAATCATGTGAATAACGATGACAATTTCACAATAATCTACATAAACTAAACATGTCACATTTTACAATGCATTTAGTTATAATCATACAGCAAGTCATGTTCTAAATATGTTAACTAAACATAGAGGGTAAACACATAAATTTAAAGTACAATACATCTTTAGATATTTGCAATACAGTTATTGACTATTTATTTTCTCAATCTTTTAAAGTATGGGTTCTTATTCAGCATAAGTTTCGTTGTTCTCTTTACTGCAACAACCCACATGGTTGATAATGTGAATATGCATGCATCTCTAACTGCTGCACGATTCTTCATCACGATATTCACATAGAATTCTGCAGTTTCATTATAAGTTATGTTGTTGACATAGTTCGCAATGATTTCATATATGTATACATTTATATTCATAACTATGATTGTTCTCATTGCATACTATATTCAGCTATTGTCGCATCCATGGCCAGAGAAAAAGGGTTGGTCTACCTCCTCATCAACACTTTGAGGTTTTGAATTGAATGAGAACGAGGACATATGATTTAGGTTGGAATAGACCTTTTGAGGTTCCTCTTAACCTCCCTCAAGGTTCTCATCATGATCCTATTCGGGGTCTCTCTCAGGTTCCCCTTGAAGATCTTTCTCACGATCATCCTCAAAAGTCCACTTAAAATGTTCCTCCTCAAAATCCTCTTTAAATTTTTGTTCAGGATCCTCGTTCATGAACACATTTTTTTTATCAACATAGTAAATGTACACAAGTCCTTTAGACAATGTTTCAGTGCTTTCTAAGATTTATTGTACCATTATTTTAAAAAAATGGATTTGAAATTTTTACATTGAAAAATTCTCAAAAAATCCTTAAGTAAGCACTGATTTTCAACAAAATAGATCCTGAATTGCCTTATAAAATAGGCAAATTATATATCAAAATGAAGCTCTTGAATTTTAGGATTTTTAGGAACAAACAGTGTCTCATTTGGACCTTGCACGCGCCTCAGGAAGGTAAAAATCTGAAAAATTCGAAAAATTTGGGACAAGCCCACTCTCGGGTGTGGCGCATGTAGTCCAGGCGCAGCCTTTCTGCCGTCGTATCGGGACACGCGCCAGACCATTCTTCTCCACTCACCGTCATGGTACTGATGGGGTAGTCCATGTGTCCACTGGACGTGCCACGTGGCTTTTTTTCTTTTTAAATAATAATTTTTTTTAAAATTAATTATTATTATTATTTAAATATTTTTTTCCGGATTTTTTGGACTGGGCCTCTCTGGCCTAGCTCCCTTTTTTGTTTTTTTTTTGTTGGGCTCCCGCGGATTGGGCCTCTCTAGGCAAGTCTGCAAATTCCCTTTTTTTATTTGCTTCTGGATTGGGTTGACCCTGGCCCAATCCATTTCCGGGTCAGGTTAACCTACACGCCTTTGACCTGGTTCGCTGCCTCAGCCACCGACGTGAATTTTTTTCCGGAATTTTCGTTTTTTTGATGTTACTATTCATCCGATGCGTTTTCTGGCCATATCTTCGCTGTTCGACCTCCGTTTTTCGCGTTCTAGGTGTCCATTTCTTTGTTTCGACGAGATCTACGGAATTTGGAGCCTAATTCTTTCTCCTTTTTTTGAAAAATATGACAGAATTTGTAACTCGTTTTTCCTCCGTAACTCCATCGTGCGGTTTCCGTTTTACGCGTTCTTGGTCTCCACGTTCTCGTCTTGAAGAGATCTACACTACGGACATATTTTCTAACCCTAAAGACATCGTATTTCAAGAGCCCAGATCAGGATATCCATTATTGGGTTTCATTTTCCCGTTTCGTTATTCGTTTTCATCGTTTCGGTTTAGAGGCATATAATTTCAAACCATATATACACATAAATCACATACATGCTTGAAATCTGAACCAAAAAATGAAATGGCATGCTATACAGGAAAGCAAGAAATATACATACACATATATAGAGGAAATTCATGAACAGTGAGTAATTGCCATAGAACATGTATGGTAAGTAAGAGATCATACCAGCACTAATGCACCGGATCCCATCAGAACTCCGCAGTTAAGCGTGCTTGTGCGAGAGTAGTACTAGGATGGGTGACCTCCTGGGAAGTCCTCATGTTGCACCTCTCTTTAAAAAATGTTGGAATATGGGTCATCCTTGATGGATTAGGCCCAAGTCCATGGGCTAGGTCAAATGCGCAAACATAGATCCTATTAGGAAGTCGTAAGATGGGGAAAGTGGTTCCCCAAAGGCGGCAGACATAACGCAAGGAGAAAACGAGTCTTCTCCATAACCTTTCCCTATCAGAGAATCCCCTCATCTCCTCTCATCTTGCCTTCGGTGCTTTTGCTATGTCTTGTGTTTGGATCCACCATTGTGATCCAAATTTCACGTGGGTATCTTTAGATTCGTAATTCAGCATCTTCAGGTACGCCCGAAATCCTTCAGTGGTATCAAAGCCAGGTTCCTGAGGCATTTCTCTTCCGAACAGATATGAACTATTACTAGTTTAATCATGAAAATTTGATTATATGATTAAAGTATGTCCATTGCTATGACTTTTCAATACTAACCCCTAATCATATGTATCAAACCCCATGACCACCTTGTCTTCATTTCTTTTCAAGCAAAAAGGATTCGAATAGAAAAGGTGATCATCCAAATTAAATAGTTGTACTTCCTCAGTCACCAAATTTCATAACACATGCGGAATTCCAATGGAGCATAAAATGTTCCTCATTACTTGAGATGCAGCGGAATTTGCCTCTGTTTGGAAGTGCGCTATGGCTAGGTATTTTTTACTAAAGTTCTCCTTTGTTTCAGTTAAGTTGCAGCCAAGATATGGTACGCTACAGCTCATTTTGCTTTTTGAAAGGTGAGTTCTTTAATCTCAATGAAGTGCTTTGCCTATGGTTTGGCCTCTTTTTGTTCCTCTTTGATATTCGTAATGTGTTTTGAAAGCAACTTCGATCTTCAAATTCTTCCAAGGAATTTCCAAATAGCTTGAAACATCTACTACTTGTACCAAGATATACATTATAATATAATAATCTATGTAAGACCATAATTAACAAGGAGATATGAGAGCCAAAATATGGACGAATTCTTCAAAAAAGTATTTAAAATTCTGGGAAAAAAATGCTGAAAAGAGTTTAACATTGACCCTCATGGTCTTAGGACACTTGGGTTTAGTTTATAGCCGATCTATGACTCGTAAGACATAGTTGTGACTAACTTGGGGGTCACCATGTTAAATATGAAGGAAAGAGTGGGCTAGTGTATCTGCCAACATGAGTATGGTAGTTTGACTTGTGACATGAATTGCCAAATCATGTTAAGGAGAGTTATATTTTTCTGATCCAGAAGCCCCATTTGGAGTGCTAGGGAATATTAGTTGCTTGACAATCCCTTCTTAGAAGGTGTTTTAATCCTCCATTAGATTGCAATACCTTGAATTTAACTAATTCTCAACTAGATTAGCACAAGAACAGACAGTCATCACCATATCGCATAAAATCATTGATAAAGGTAATACCAAACTATGTGTTATGTCCTCTTACTTATTGGGTTTGCAAACCATTATTGTGTTGGTAGGCGACTGTGTTCTTGATGGTCTCTTTGGCCACTTCTATTAGTAGAGTGATCAAGGTGAAGAAGTAGATGCCTCGGTTTATTGGTCCGTTTGATTTTTGGATAAGTTTGGTCATATTGCGTATTTAATTACTAAACCTCTATAGCTATCCAATTTGCATAATGACTTATATGTACCCTAGTTAGAGAGGTATCATTCAGACCCATCCATTTGTGTAAAAGTCTTCTGGAAGAGAATGTCTCTATGTGAGGCCACATGGGAGATAGAGGAACAAATGCAGCGTGAGTATCCAAATTTGTTCTTTGGTATGTCTTTGTTGCTATGAGTTGTTGTTTTTGGCCATGATTTGTTGTATTTTATGTGGTTGGTGCTTGATTTCTGTTTGTGTTTTGAGTTTGTGTTAGTTGAATTTTTGGGGCGAAATTCCCATAGGTGAGGAGAGTTGTAACATCCCGATTTTCAAATGTAAGGATTAGCGTTAAAGGAGGTAGACTAAGAGTAGTTAAGAATAATTATGGTTAATTAAGGATTAAGGTATACCCTTGAGCTAGAAGGGTGATGGGGTCTTAGGAGTATTTTGAGGCCAAGTGTAGGGAATGGCTCTTTGGAGCCATTCACCGTGGCAAAAGAAGGAGTCCACCGTTTTGAAGGAGTTTATTGTAATATTATTCTCACTAGTTGATAAGCTTCTGATTATCATGTCATATGAAATTATCTTACTAATAATAGGTTTCATTTCATGAATAACAAATGAAAATATAGTTCGTTTGAAGCTTTATCCTTTCCACCTATCATCCAATACAAAACCAATACAAAACTTGCCCTTAATATCAAATAATAGAGCCTCCATTCAATTTTTTTAATGCAACACAACATAACATTTCTAAAATAAGGCTAGTAATTTTATAATTTTCAAAACATTTTCTTCTATAAAAAGTAATATATTTTTCTAAGATACCCTAACATTTTTGGGCATGTACACTACAAAAAAAACGTTGTATTCCTGCGGATTTTGGCTAAAAATCAGCAGGTATAAGGTTTATAGAAATTTATTTTCCTACAGATTTTTCTGCAAGTAAAAATCCGCAGGAAAATTTTAAAAAAATTTTAAAAAAAATATACATATGAATTTAGTAACATTTTCCAAGGAAATTCCCTATAGATTCTAATGGTACAAGACACTGACTTTTTTTTGGTAAAAATATGAATATTTGATAATTTACAATAATTGAATCAATATAATCATGTCATAAATGATAATTTACAATAATCCACTCAGTTCACAATATAGTGAGTTTGTAAAAAAATAAATTTCATGCTTATTTTTCTTGTCTTCCACAAGAATGCCCTCATAAGAACTGGCTGCATTTTTCTTGTCTGATATCCAGGCAGCTGCAAGTATTTGTGTCATTACGTCATAAGCATTTTCCAGTAGAGGCCAACCCTGGTGTACAGAGAAAAAGGATAGAATACCACGATGTTAAAACAATACTTCCCAGACTTTTATTAGTGAGTGAATTATGTCACATATCATTTGTAGTACATTGCCAAGGCTTCATTCATCATGTACATCATAACAGTGATTCAAAAATATGTCAAAAAAGATTATCAACAATAATATGCATTAATCATCAACTAAGTATGTGGTTGCCAAAATAAGATTCGCAGTGGTCGAACAATTCCCAAAAGAATGGCATGGTGAAAACACAAATGAAGTGCGGGTGTTTTCATAATAAACTACCTTATTGAATCAAAGGATAACACTATTTATTCAAAAGGATGACTCCAAATATACTAAGATTCAAAGATTTCATCCCTTTCATTACATTCCTTTTCAACATTGCTTAACCAAAGCATTAATTTTATGAGATCCTTAAGATATAGAGATCCTTCAAACAATTGTCAATGCCTCATGCATGAAAAGTTACAGCTAATTAACGACTAGTGACTTATTTGTAAATCACCATATATGTTACATAGTTTAATGAAAAGGTATTATCAAACTTCTCAAACTTGTAGTACTTGTACAGATTCTCAAACTTCTTTTTGCATTTTTTCCCCACTTCTTTAGTATCCATACTCTTTACTCATAAGACCTTTCTCTAAAACTTATCCTACTTCTAAACTTATCATGCTTCATATGGATATAATACACATCATCACAAAATTGGAAAATACTAATTAACCAATAATGTAAATTGAAGATATACATTTACGAATAACTTGCAAGTCCTCTATTCAGGCATTACACTAATACATTGTAATCCCTTGTTTCTCTATTTGAGATTGAATTGCAACCAGAATTATGAACAACCTACAAAAGCAAATAAAACCAAAAAGAGAAATTGTGTTACATTATTAACAGAAACTGAAATAAAACTAGATCACCTAACTGACATGAAACCAAAACTCTTGTTAACATACTTTAGAATTGTCTAACCAAGTGAGACAATGGTTATGTGAGTACCCAAATATTAAATCTCATTTACATATAATTTACCCATTTACAAATTAACCATTCCTATAAGATAGTTTCATCCAGAAATATAAAACATAAAGTCAACCTGCACTCATCATGACAGTGCATGTGTGAATTACCAAAAATGAATCTATTTTTTTTATAAATTTTGTTGTAAGCTTCCTCTTCAATGAGCCAAAAAAAAAAGAGGTATTAGAAACATCATTATCCTATGTAAAAAACACCTTGACCTATTATCTACCAAAGCATGTTCTTGAAGAAGAAAAGGGCATTAGACTATCCCATTCAAAACATTTACGAACAAAGTAGAAACAAAGTCTGTTAATTGGGAATTGGGATGCATACAGACCTGTAGAGTAGAAACAAAGATTCAACCAAACAAGATCTAATCTTGGCCTATCTCTCGAAGTTTGGATTCGTCGTCGTCTGTAGACTAAAAACAAAGATTCAGTTAAACAAAGATGCATACGGACCTGTAGAGTAAAAACAAAGGCATTGGGATCAAGATCTGATCTAAATAGAATGCAACTTAACATAGAAATTGGGTTTGAATGTGAGTGTTAGTGTAGGATTGGACCAAGAAGGGGTGAATTGGTCACTTTTTAAGATTAAAATCACAAAATACAAAATTAAAACAAAATCACCAAGTAAGCAGAGAGAGAAGATATATACGGGAGATTTATCTTGGTTCGGTCCTCTTGACCTAGGTCCAATCCTTAGAGCGCCTCTGAGGTTTTTCAATCCACTATCTGCAACAACAAAAGGCTCCACAAGCCTGTACAATGGGAAATCACTCCTCTTTACATTTTTCACTAAAACAGAGTATCACATGCTCTGTTTTCTAACTCAAACTCAGCCCAACAGACTCAAGGCCCCAACCTTGAGTTTCTCACAGATTTATAATTAAGAAAGGCTATAAGAACTCTCTTGAAAGAGTATATATGTAATCACTGAGGTACAGAAAGTGTAATGAATGATTTATAGAGAAGTAGATGAATGAAGTAAATGTTGAAGCTTTTCAGTGCATGTGTTCTCACTTCTCTCTGCCTTGAATGCTTGCTCTTTTGTAGTTAGGAGCATTAAGTTAGCCATTGGAGATGAGTAAATGTGCATTACTCACATGAGCCACTATCCTACTTCACCATTAATGCTTCATTAAATGTAGCTTGAATGAATGACGGTGAAGACAACAGACGAACATTAATGCTTTCTGACTGGTTGAGATTTGGTCTGCTTTATTCCTCATTCCATAAGTCAATGAATTTGCATTTATGAGAGCAATTGGAATTCAAATTAGTTTAGCACGAATAAGGAATGTTTATGCAGAGCATAGCAATAGCTGTCAGGTGAGTAGCCGTTAGATAAAGTAGTGCTCAAGCACTTTGTCACAATGCTCGAGTATTGACAACCAAGTTTCAAAGAAAAACTTAATGCTTTAACTCAATGCTAGAGCACAGTATGAAAGTATTAGAGAAATAATCTTTATGCTCAAGTACTAAAACACAATGCTTCTAGTAAATTAAATGATTTTAGTTAGCGCTCGAGCATAGAAAGGATTTTGACAGCAAACCATGTCAATGCTTGAGCATTTGATCTCAGTGCTTGAGCATTGACTTTGAAGCTTACTCGAGCATTAGGTGCTAGTGCTCGAGTATTGGTATTACTTTCAGTCATTTTGGCAGCATTCACTCACAGCACAGTTGAAGAACCTTCAATACTCGAGCATTGTGACTTAGTGCTCGAGCAGTGGCTTTGTGTTGGTCTTTGTTGGAGCATTCCTTGACAGAATTGAAGAGAAAAACCTTCAACACTCGAGCACAGGGTTTTAGTGCTCGAACATTGTTCATGCTCTTGACTTTTGCTCGAGCATTGCTTGACAGCACTGTCTGATAGCCTGGTTTTGGAACCTGATGCTTGAGTATTGACAATGCTTTTGACTTATACTTGAGCATTTCATGAAAACATAACTTGTAACTCTTGTTTTGAACCTGATGCTCAAGCATTGAGGTCCAATGCTTGAGTGTTGGCCATGCTTAATCCTTATACTTGAGCACTGAGTGAAAGTATTGCATTTTTGAGGCACGATGCTCGAGCATTGAGTTGCAGTGTTCGAGTATTGACATTACTTACATCAATGCTGGAGAATTCAGTGATAGCATTGCTTAAAATATGAAGTTCTAAAATGCAGTACCCGAGCATTGAGTTCTAATGCTTGAGTATTAGCAATACTTTGATTTCCTGCTCGAGCATTTTCAGGAAGTACTGAGTTGTAACTTTGACAATTAAACAATAACATTCCAAGCTCAAAGGATTTAAGTTTCAAAAACAATTTTTAACCTCATAATTCCTTCAACACATAAAAACATCAATTATGTTATCATCAAAACAAGGCATCAACAATGAGGAGCTGACCTCTTTGGATTTTTTTCGTCAGGGATCTTCTTCTCAGACTTATTGTCTGGCTTCTTCTTGTCAGTGATTGTAACCCTGCCAGAATCACCATCTACTTTCACAGTTTCCACTCCTTTATCAACAATGTGGGATTTCACTTGAGTTGGGTAAAAAGAAAGTAAATAGAGTATTAAAAACAGAAAGCGAAAGGTGGGAACGGTAGAGAAATTGAAGACGATGGTGGTAGGAGTAGCTTCACCTTTGTTGGTGGCATTGTTCTTCTTCTTTGTTTGGCCATTGCTTTTTTGGTTCTTCTTCTTCTGCAACAATGACATAAAGATCAGCAAAGAAAAAGGAGGAGGAGGAGGCCAGGGAGGCGAAGAGGATGAGGAGCCAATGGAAGTTGCGGTTGCACTCGTTATCGGGGTTTTGGGCAAGCTAAATACCAGCGGTGATGATGGGAATGAGGCGAGGAAGGTGATAAAGTTGAGGACGGCGGTGATGTTGTTGCTCACTCCCATTTTTGGAGTTTGGAGATGCAAAATTGGTATTAAAGCTTAGGAAGATACAGATGGAGGGAAAATCTGGCGGACAAAAATTTTCGGAGTGAATTTTTAAAAGCCTCTTTTACCTGCAGAATTGAAATCCAGAGGTAATTTTCTAATGGATTTTATTACCTACAGATTTGAAATTTGCAGAAAATTACCTGCGAAAATTTTCCGCAGGTATAGCATATTTTTTACTAGTGAACCCCACACTTTTAAATCTTTTATTGATATATTAATTATGTGCACACGTTCACAATAATAATTCTAATTAAATTAGAATCTCAAACCAAAATCGCATTCTATTCTAACTAATTAGAATGTACAAAATATTTTTATTTTGTCAACTGTTTAAATCCATAATTTGGTTCCCAAAAAAAACTATAAGAATATGGAATAGTCCATTCACGAATTATTCTAAAATTCACAAACGGTGATAGCACAATAAAGCTTAAGATATTTAACGTGTGACCAAAATATAAGCATAATTTGCAGTATATTCTACCCATTAAAATATATGATTTCCAGAATTCATATTAATTAATTAATATGATATTATAGAACAAGTCACACAATGTACAATTAATAAAAAAAGTCCTCCCGATCGATATATTAAAGTGGCAAAAGATATTTGCTAATATAATCATATTTACAACATATTTTGTCTCAGCTTCTAGTGATTGTCATGCGACAAAGAACAATATCAAACTGCCACAAACAATTAGGAATGGCAAATAGAAAAACATGAGGGCAGAAAAATAAGATACTTAGTTAAAGAGAGGTAATATGAGGTTTATTATCTATTCAATTAATCTAATGAATATATTTATTAACTAACTAAAGCCTCAAACGCATAGGAAAGATATTATTAACCGACACATCCAACCAAAGCTATGGTCGCATAATTTTTTTGGAAATTTACCATCAGGTTCCAATAGAGGAATTAATGAACAAAAATTTGTAAAATTACTATCAGGTCTAAGCAGTAGTTGGTCTGGTTGTCATTAACAACTTCACCAGCCATTAATAACAACTGGACCAGCTACTACTGGGATTTGATGTTAATTTTGCCGATTTTTAAAACATTTTGTTCATTAATTGGGTTACTTGGGATATGATGGTAAATTTCTTTTTTTTTATTTGTTTGTTTGTTTGTTGAA
>JANTPZ010132855.1:0-15500 GCA_025593235.1 Vachellia pachyceras
AACATACATTAAATTAATAAGATAATAGGTTGGTACTGATACTCACTGAATGAAAGGATCTACTTGACTGCAGTTGATGAGTACATGTCAGTGTGCCTGAAGCATCTCATTAGGAGTGAGGTTGAAGTATTGATGTCCTCCAACTGCTCTTCCAACTGGAGGGAATAAACTGGCTGCCGATGTTGAGGGACCAACATCAGGGCAATCATTAACACAAGGACGACGGTTGAAAGATGTCTCGATGTCATCAAAGTACCGTGAACGAAAGTTCAAGACCTCATCTCCTATATAGCATTCCGCTATTGAACCCTCTGGCGATGCCTTATTCCTGATATATGACTTCAATTTCCCTAAAAACATGTAATAATTTAAAACATTAAAATAAATTAGTAAATTGGTTATATATATATATATGTAAATAATGTGTGTGAGTACCTTTCAATGGGATACATCCAATGATATTGAACCAGGCTTCCGGGTTTTGCCTCTTGGACAAGGTGAACGGTGAGGTGCACTATGACAGTGAAAAATGAAGGAGGGAAGATAATTTTCAGATAGCACAATGTGAGAATTATCTGTTGCTGCATTGATCTAACTCCTCAATGATAAGAACATTTGCACACAACTTTCTGAAGAATGAACAAAGCTCCACCAACACTGTTGACACTTCTAGAGGCAATGTGTTTTTAAGTGCCAATGGTAGTAATTGTTGCACAATGACGTGGGAGTCATGACTCTTTAATCCAGATACCTTCCGAGACTACAAATCGATGCACCTTGAGTTGTTGCTTGAATATCCATAAGGAACCCTAATGTTCTTCAACGTTGAGAGAACTATATCCTTATTCGGCTTCTTTAAGGTGAATTTTGCTGGTTGAAACTTGTCATTGTCGTCTGGCTAAGCATCTTGACGAATTCACATGGATTGTAAATCCTTCCTAGCTCTTAGATGATCTTTGGACTTCCCAGATTCGTTCAACAAAGTGTACAAACATTATCGCACACATTCTTTTCAATGTGTATAACATCAAGACTATGACGTAACATATTAGTCTTCCAATAAGGAATAGTAAAAAATATACTCCTCTTCCGCCATTGTTGAACCTGGTCAACCTCCAAAGTACTACGTGGTCTCCTTCCACCTCGTTCTGAATTATCATTTTTTCCAAACTCAAAATTAACATGAGTAAGCTGACTCAAAATATCAGAACCACTTAACATGACAGGTGGTCCTCTTCTTTCATGTTTTCCATCAAAATGATTTCTTTGCAACCTAAATCTATGTTTGCCATCAAGAAATCGGCGATGTTCGATAAAGCACTACTTCCGACTGTGTGGTAGGCATAATGGCTCCGCGTCAAAGTTACACACGGGACAAGCAAGGCCAGTATGCACGTTCCATCCAGATAAAGTTCCAAGACCCGGAAAGTCACTTATCGTACACATTAAAGTCGTACACAATTTGAACAGCTCCTTATCACGTGCATCGTATGTCTCAACCCCATCATTCCATAATTCAACCAACTCCTTCATCAAGGGTTGCAGGTACACATCAATATTGTTGCCTGGTGCTTTAATTTCTTTCCTGGGATGATCATAGATAAAATGAATGAGTTCTGCTTCATACACATCCAAGGAGGCAAATTGTATGGAACTAATACCACAGGCCAAATACTGTAACTTGTGCTTAGGTTCCCGAAAGGATTGAATCCGTCAGTCACTAGAGCAAGGCGTATATTTCTCGGATCCGCCGCAAAATCTAGAAATTCTTTATCAAACCCCTTCTAAGCCTTGGAATCCCGCGGATGTCTTAACTTACCATTAGGATTCGCTTCAACAACATGCCACTTCATGTACTCAGCAGTTTTAGTCGAGAAATACAATCTCTGAAGTCACGGCCTCAAAGGAAAATACCTAAGAATCTTTGCAGGTTTCTTCTTCTTATTCTTCCCCTTCCCATTCGGCTTGTATCTCGATGAGTTACACCGCTTGCAAATTTCTCTATCCACATCTTCTCCCCAATAAAGCATGCAATCATTTGGACATGAATGGATTTTTTCATACTTCAAACCCAATTTAGTGATAATCTTCTTTTCATCATAAAAAGATGCTGGGATCATGCGAGGAAGAATGATCCATAACTTATCCATCACATGAGACTTGAGCGAAATAATGGAGAATTTGGCAAGAAATCTGATTCTTGAATGTTTAAATTGGTGTTTGTCAACGGTTACAAGTTTGCAGCGGTTATAAACCGCTGCAAAAACACGCGACAAAATGCATGCCCATTGAAATTTGCAGCGGTTTAAAATTGCTGCTAATTAGTTAACCGTTGAAAATTGTAGTGGTTTAATAACCACTACAAAAAAAGAGGCAAATTTTTAAATTTGCAGCGATTCATAACCGCTGCTAAAACAGAGGGAATTTTTTCAAATTTGCAGCAATTTATAATCGTTGCTAATATTAGTAATAATTTTTTTTCAAAAATTTAAATATTAAAAAAAATTATTTCATTCAAAATTTAAATATTAGTAAAATTCAACAATTAATTAACTTTAAGTAAATTGATAATTAATAAAAAAGTTAATAATAATTAATTCATTTATTTAACTTTAAGTAAAGTTAAATTTTAAAACAAATCATTTAATTGTTTAACTTTAATGATTTGTAAAATTCAGGAAGTAAATTGGGATCTCAATCAGAGCTTATAGACGATAGAATACCATGCAATCGAAAATCTAAGCAAGATAAATCTTTGCATACTTATTTGCACTATAGTTGGTTTTAACTGGAAGAAAATGGGCCGATTTAGTTAATCTATCCACAATAATCAAGATAAAATTATAACCGTTGATGGAGGCAACCCAGTAACGAAATCCATTGTGACATTTTCCCATTTCCTCTCCGGTATCAAACAGTGCGAAACAAAGTGGCACACCCTTTTTCATACCATCCCACCAATATAGATGACTCATGTCATGGTATATTTTGGTTGCTCCAGGATAAATAGTATACACTAAATAGTGGCATCTTGTTGGAATTAGAACGTACACGCATTGGAATTTAAAATTTTTTCTAATCCCAAATACGGATCTGTCAAAGGCGTTTAGATCGAGGAGATGAAGGCGTACCTTTTGCGTTTCGAGATCATCCCTTCCTTTGTGTCTGGATCTCTTCAGATTCCACAACCTTCCACGCTCTTGCTTCCGATCACGAGGAGCCAACGTTCTTTCGATCGCCTCCCTCTACCGGTATCCACGCGAACAGTCTCCAACAATGGTAGCCTGCTAGCGCCTCTTCATTTCACTCTCTCTCTCTAGGGTTTCGTGGCTCAAGAGCGAATTCAAATTCAGAATAGGATGCCACTACTGTTCATGAGCACTCATGTTTATATAGCTCATGAAGTGCATCGTAATCCAAGATTAATCTTTTATTAATCTTGAAAAATCCGAATTTTAATTTCAAAAGGATATTCAAGATTAATCATTATTAATATTTAAATTCGAATTTAAAATGATTTCAAGATCTAATCTTGAAATTTGAATTTCAAAAGATATTCAAGATCCAATCTTGAAATTTGAATTTCAAAAGATATTCAAGATCCAATCTTGAAATTTGAATTTTAAAAAGATATTCAAGAACTAATCTTGATTAATCTTGAAATTTGAAATGATATTCAAGATCTTATCTTGAAATTTGAATTTCAAAAGATATTCAAGATCTAATCTTGATTAATCTTGAAATTCGAAATTTGAAATTCAAAAGATATTCAAGATCTAATCTTGAAATTTGAATTTCAAAAGATATTCAAGATCTAATCTTGTTTAATCTTGAAATTCGAAATTTGAAATTCAAAATGTGAAATTCAAATTTTACAATCTTAATTTGGATTAAATTGATCTGATCAAATCATATCCATTTAATTAATACAAATAATGAGCCAACAAATTTAATTCATCTTTATAAATTAAATTAATGCTAATTATTTAATTTTTCAAATAAATTAAATATTAAACTAACACATACAAATATTATTTACATAATATTGTGCAATTTCGAATTTTAACATGCATATACATATATATTTAAAATTCGAATAAACCTCAGAAATAAAAGCTCATGTTGGGCTGTTCTTGCGTGCGACCCTGTAGGCCCATATAAAGTTGGGAGTGGGCTAATCTCACCACAAGCCCACAAGTCGCAAGTGGTGTCTAGCAAGACATTACGACTACCCAAATCATACGGGGATCGTTAACACGACACAACTTTTTATGCAACCACATCACGTCCCTTTTGTCACGCGATATCTCGGTCAAGGATGACGTCATCCTCTTATTCCCGACCATTACTTTCTCGATCCCTGAGTAGTCTGATCAAAGAAACAAAACCTCCTTTTCGTTACAGTATGGCCATATATTTCTCATACTTACTCATCGAGGGGCCCAGTAATATCTCTTAACTAATGTGGGGGACAAATCCCATCTTGATCACTCACATTCCTCCACATGAAAACCCTTAAGCCCGATTATAGCCTTTATCATCACCTAGTCAAAGGTGACTTTTGACTAGGTCAAAGCTTAGTGACTTTCATGCAGGAATCCACGATGATCTCAGGTCAAAGGGTATTGTGCGTGATTACATATGAGATAAGCTAATGACTTAATCCATGCAGCTTTCTCATAGCGGGTCGGTCCATCACCTTTTACTCTTACAAGTGCCTATGACTTTGACTCGTATCTCCATACCTTATCAAAGTCATACTGGTCTTACTTTATCTTTGTTCCCACATAGATAACCGACCAGGGACATTTAGAACAATATTCATAATTTGCCCATGGATGCAATTATCATAATAAACATGCAAAAGTTATGATAATTAAATGGAGAAAATACATTAAAATAAATAATGTGTGAAGTACAATAATTGTCCCCTAGGGCACAATTTCCAAACTTCTTCCCAGAATTGTCTTTTTAAGTCCTCTGCCTATAGTACACAAACTATATCACAACATCTCAATACGCCTTCTTGATCAATCACAAATTCAGTACTTCTTTATTCCCTGACTTTATCCATTGATCTATATAACTTTGAATCTGATCACTAAGCACCCTTAAGTTGCTCCATTAAATAAATTGAGATTGAAGATGTACTAAATATTCCCTTTCTAGACATTTCATTTTTTTCTTCATTTTGCTCAAGCTTGTGAATTTCTTGTACTAAGGACCTTCTTACTGTAATCATATGTGCCAAGCTTCCTATATATTTCCTGCTTAAAGCATCTGCCACAACATTGGCTTTGTCAGAATGATAAAGAATTGTACAATCCTAATCCTTGAGTAATTCAATCCACCTTCTCCACCTAAGATTTAAATCCTTTTGCTCAAATATATGTTTAAGACTTTTGTAATCAGTGAAAATCTCGCAAGCTTCACCATACAATTAATGTCTCCATCTTTTTAAAACATAGACAACAACCATTGCTACTAACTCATGAGTTGGAAAAATTTTGTTCATGCTTCTTAAGTTTTCTAGAGCCATAAGCAATTGTCTTTCTATTTTGCACTAGAACATAACCTAAACTAACAGAGCTGCATCATAATAGATGGTATATTCCCTAATTCCTGATGAAAAACTCAAAATAGGAGTAGAAATTAAACACTCCCTTAGCTTTTGAAAATTTTCTTTGCAACTATCATTCTAGACAACTCCTACAGTCTTTTAGGTTAACGTTGTTAACAGAGCAGCCATTCTTGAAAAGTCTTAAACAAAATGATGATAATATCATGCAATACCTAAGAAACTTCTAATTTCTGTAATAATTGTTAGCCGTGGCCAAATTTAAACTGCATCTACCTTGCTTGTATCAACTTGGATACCACCTTTGGAGATCACGACCCAAAACGGCAACCTTATTAAGTCAAAATTCACACTTAGAAAGTTTAGCATAAAGCTTATGCTCCCTCAACCTTTTTAAAACCATCCGTAAATTATGTTCATACTCTTCAGGACTCCTTGAATACACCAAAATATCATCACTAAACACAATCACAAACTTATCAGGGAATAATCAAAACACCCCATTCACCAAATCCATAAATGCTACTAGAACATTCGTTAACCCAAATGATATTAATAAAATTTGCAATGACCATAACAGGTTCTGAAAGCTATCTTTGGAATATCCTCTTTCTTGATTTTTAATTGATGATAACTCAAACACAAATCTCTCTTTGAAAAATATTGAGCTCCTTGTAACCGATCACATATACCATCGATGCGAAGCAATAGGTATTTATTCATTGTAGTCACATTGTTGAGTTTCCAATAATCAATATAAAGTCTCAAAGGTGCATCTTTCCTTTTCATAAAAGTACAGGCACCTTAGGGAGAAGAATTGGGTCGAATAAATCTCTTGTCCAACAATCCTTGTAACTACATCTTTAACTTTCTTAACTTAGAAAGTGCCATTCTATATGGGGAATCGAAATTGGTTGAGTGCCAAGAACAACATCAATGGCAAATTCTATTTCTCTGTCTAGAGGTAATCCAGGCAACTCCTCAAGAAAAAACTTAAGGAAATTCTAGAAAACGGAATTTGTTCAAGACTAGCAATGGATTTGTCAATATCCTTTTCCAAGGCCAAGAAACCCTGACAACCTTTCCTCAATAACCATTGAGCTTTTAAGGCGGAAATCAAATTAATTGGTCTTTCTACTGAACTCCAACTCAATATAAAAGAAATTTCTCCTGAGATACGAAATTTCACCACTTGCAAGTGACAATCAACAGTAGCACGACAAGAGGTTAATCCACCCATGCTTAATATTACATAAAAATCAATCATACCAAGAACTCTTAAATCAACAAAAATTTATGTGCCCTCAAGGGATATTTCATAAGACTTGTATATTTGCGAGACTAACTAGGGTTCCCTTGCTGGGGTAGAAACCATAAAGGGTAATTAAGCTTAGCATATTCCTTAACTAATCTCTTACCAAAGAACGTAGAAACATAAGAATGAGTTGATCCAGGATCAAACAATGCATAAGCCCTCAAGAGCATATAGTAATACTACCTGAAATAATAGCATCTAAGGTTCATGCATCTTATCTTATCATTGCATACACCCTCACTTGACCTTACCCAGTAGAAAACTGTCGTCGTTTTCCTGCTACTTTTTCTAATATGCCCTTCCCAATAGAAGCAGAAGTTGGTCCCACGGACAACATAACCATGATGTACGACAAAATTGAGGTTTAACGAATCCATAGCTTGATACTGGTCAGAGAAATGGGCAATTCCTCTTCAATTAACATGTCTGCCCACACTGATAACAAGCGCCAGAGGCCTTACGATATTCCCCTGAATGAGAATTCCCACATACCGCACAAGAGGTTCTAAAATAATTTGACTGATTCATGACAGACTGAGATTAAGGCATGACATTCTAAATTTAAACCAGTTACCATCTTACTCCAGGTACTAGCTAATTTACTAACTAAAATACCACAAGTTATACATATTGAACATCAAGGCACCTCAAATCACGACATCTTTTTCCATGGCTTCCATAATTTCTATTAGGTATTCTTTAATATTTGACCAAAAGAAAAAGGGGGATAGTTTCATCATTTTAATCACAACATTCCTTTCTGCAATTTCACTATGGGTTTCTTCACGAGTCTCACATCTGGATGATGAAGATGTTAGGATTTTAGAACGTACATGCAGCGGAATTTAAAATTTCTAATCCCAAATAAGGATCTGTCAAAGGTGTTTAGATCGAGGAGATGAAGGCGTACCTTTTGTGTTTTGAATCCGAAGCATTTCTTACGTTTTGATTTGTTCAGGTTCCACAACCTTTTGCATTCTTGATTCCGATCACGAGGAGCTAACCTTCTTTGATCACCTCCCTCTACCGGTATCCACGCGAACCGTTTCTAACAATCGCAGCGTGCTAGCACCTCTTACATCTCACTCTCCCTCTAAGGTTTCTGATGGCTCCTGGTCAGATTTGAATTTCTTATTCTTCTCTTGCTCATGAGTCATAATATTTGTAGAACTCATTGAGAGCCTATAGAATCTGATATTAATCTTTAATTAATCTTTAAAATTCAAATTCAGATATGAAAAGATATACAGGATTAATCTTTATTAATCTTGAATTTCGAATCTAGAAAAGATATTTAAGATTAATCTTTATTAATCTTAAAATACGAATTTTCAAAAGGATATTCAAGATTAATCTTTATTAATCTTGAAATTTGAATTTCTAAAGGATATTCAACAATAATCTTTATTAATCTTGAAATTCGAATCTCAAAAAGATATTCAAGATTAATCTTTTTTAATCTTAAAATTCGAATTTTCAAAAGGATATTCATGATTAATTTTGAAATTTGAATTTCGGAAAAGATATTCAAGATTAATCTTTATTAATCTTGAAATCTGAAATTCAAAATTCAAAAGATATTCAAGATTAATCCTTATTAATCTTGAAATTCAAAATTTGAAGTTCAAAAAATATTCAAGATTAATCCTTATTAATTTTGAAATTCAAAATTTGAAATTCAAAAGATATTCAAGATTAATCCTTATTAATTTTGAAATTCAAAATTTGAAATTCAAAAGATATTCAAGATTAATCTTTATTAATCTTGAAATTCAAAATTTAAAATTCAAAATGTGAAATTCGAATTTTGCAATTCTGATTTGAATTAATCTGATTTGATCAAATCATATCGAAATAATTAATCCAAATAGTGAGCCAACGAATTTAATTTATCTTTATAAATAAAATATGAATATTAATGTTAGTTATTTAATTTATCAAATAAATTAAATACTAACATATAATATTATTGTCATTTCGAATTCTTATATATATATAATTTGAATAAACCCTAGAATTAAAGCTCTTGTTGGGTTGTTCTTGCGTGCGACCCTGTAGGCCCACATGAAGTTGGCAGTGGGCTAAACTCAACATTAGCCCACAAGTCAAAAGCGGTCTCTAGCAAGACATTACAACTACCCAAATCATATGGGGATCGTTAACACAACACAACCTTTCATGCAATCACATCACGTCCCTTTTGTCACACGATATCTTAGTCAAGGATGAGGCATGGATGATGTCATCCTCCTATTCCCGACCATTACTTTCTCAATCCCTAAGTAATCTGATCAAAGAAATAAAAAACTCCTTTTCGTTACAGTATGGCCATACATTTCTTAGACTCACTCATCGAGGGGCCCAGTAATATCTTTCAACTAATGCGAGGGACAAATTCCATCTTGATCACTCACATTCCTCCACATGAAAACCCATAAACCTGATTATAGCCTTTATCATCACCCGGTCAAAGGTGACTTTTGACTAGGTCAAAGCTTAATGACTTTCATACAAGAATCCATGATGATCTCAAGTCAAAAGGCATTTTGACGTGATTACATATGAGATAAGCTAATGACTTAATCCATGCAGCTTTCTCATAGCGGGTCAGTCTAGCACCTTGTACTCTCACAAGTGCCTATGACTTTGACTCGTATCTCCATACCTTATCAAAGTTATACTGGTCTACTTTTTCTTTGTTCCTACACAGATAATCGACCAGGGACATTTAGGACAACATTCATAATTTACCCATGGATGCAATTATCATAATAAACATGCAAAAGTTATGATAATTAAATGGAGAAAATACATTAAAATAAATAATGTCTGAGGTATAATGATTGGCCCCTAGGACATAATTTCCAACATCATCCCACCTGCACTAGGTGCAATCATTGACTTGTCTAATTTCCATTGACCTAACATGACCTTTATGTTTCGCTTGTGCAAGCCGTTTGTTAAGAGGATCAGTAACATTGTCTTCTCCAGATACTTTGCATATTTTGATATCACCTCTATTATTAATTACTATGATAAGGTGAAGTAACCTGAGTATATGCTTGCCTGTACAATAGCACCATTATTGTCGTAGAACAAATCTATTAAATTTGAGATGGTATGGACCACCCCTAGTTCAGTATTGAGCTATATTATCCAAACAGCTTCTTTAGCTGCATCTGATGTTGTTATATATTCGATTTCAGTTGCAGAATCAGCTAATGTGCTTTGCTTAGAGCTCTTCCAGTTTACTGCATCACCATTAAATAGGAACACGTACCCTGACTGCGATCTAGAATCATCTTGGTCAGTTTGAAAATCGCATCTGTGTAACCAATTACAAAGAGCTCATCATCCAAACCACCATACACCAAGAACAGATCCTTAGTCCTTCTCAAGTACTTAAGGATATTATTGACAACAGTCTAATGACCCTCACTGGGATCTTGCTGGTATCTGCTAGTTATACTCAAGACAAATGAGACATCCGGTCGGGTACATAACATGGCATACATGATGGATCCAATAGCTGAGGCATATGGAACCTTACTCTTGCAATCTCTTTGATTTGGTGTTTTAGGACACAGATCCTTGGAGAGAAGAATGCCATGTGACATGGGTATGTAGCCTCTCTTTGAATCCTGCATATTGAACATATGCAGTATTTTGTCTATATATTGACTCTAACTTAAGCATATAAGCCTCTTGGATCTATCTCTATAGACCCTAATCCTTAGGATGTAAGTGGCTTCGCCTAAATCTTTCATTGAAAAGGACTTTCATAACCAAGACTAGACACTCTGTAGGGTAGGAATGCCATTCCCAATGAGTAGGATGTCATCAACATAAAGCATAAGGAATACAACTGTGCTCGCACTGACCTTCTTGTAAACACAGGGTTCATCCATGTTTTGAATGAAGCCAAACTCTTTGACTACTTCATCAAAATGATGATTATAACTCCGTGATGCCTACTTCAATCCATAAATGGATCGTTGAAGCTTGGATACCTTACCAGAGTCATGTACACATCATCAAGTAGCTTTCCATTAAGGAAAGTTGTTTTGACGTCCATCTGCCATATTTCATAGTTATAATATGCTGCAATGGCAAGAATGATTCTGATTGACTTAGCCATCGCTACTGGGGAAAAGGTTTCATCATAGTCAACACCATGAGTTTGTGTGAATCCTTTTGCAACCAGTCTTGCCTTGAAGACATTTACTTTGCAATCCATATCGATTTTCTCTTTAAAAACCCATTTGCACCCAATGGTTTTTACACCTTCAAGTGGGACAACCAAGGTTCATACTTGATTGTCATACATGGACTGCATTTCATGCTTCATGGCGTTCAGCCATTTGTCAAAGTTTGGTCCTACTACGGCCTCTTGATAGGTGGTTGACTCATTGTGTTTAATAAGTAACACATCATGACTCCCAGTAACCAGAAATCCATATCTCTGAGGTGGTTGTCGAGACCTACCAGACCTCTGTAGGCCTTGTGTTACTTGAGGAGGCTCAACAACATCTTGTGAGTCTTATCTGTCTGTCATCTGTGGTTCTATGGTGTCATGAGATTCTTGAACTTCTTCGAGATACAATTTGCTCACACTGGTCCTTATAGAGATGAACTCTCTTTCTAGAAAGATACCGTTTCGAACAACAAACACTTTAAGTTCGGTGGGATTATAGACATAGTATCCATTTGTTTCCTTGGGATAACCCCATAAAAGTGATTTGGAGGATCTATTTGATAACTTATCGGAAGCCTGCTATTTAACATAGACCTCACATTCCCCAAATCTTGAGAAAACACAAGTTAGGTTTCTTCTCAGTACATATCTCATATGGTGTCTTTTCAACTGCCTTAGATGGAACACGATTCAGTATGAACGCAACTGTTTCCAATGCATGGCCCCAAAAGGAAGGTGGAAGATCTGTTTGACTCATTATAGATTGAATCATATCTAATAGAGTTCGATTCCTCCTTTCAGAAACCCCATTCTATTGTGGCGTTCTTGGAGGAGTGAGTTGTGAATTACAACTCCTAAGATGGTCAATAAACTCTTAACTCAAATATTCACCTCTTCGATCTGATCAAAAGGGTTTTAATTGTCTTGCCAAGTTGGTTTTTCACTTCATTCTGGAATACTTTGAACATTTTAAAAGATTCAGACTTTTGTTTCATTAGATAAACATAACTATATCTACTGAAATCATCGATAAAAGTAATGAAGTATATGTAATCTCCTCTGACATGTGTATTTAGTGGTCCACATACATCTACATGTATGAGGCCCAATAAATCAGTGACCCTCTTACTATGCCCAGTAAAAGGTGCCTTAGTCATCTTTCCCAATAAACAAGATTCACATGTGCCTTAGTCATCTTAATGGAGTTTATAAATGTGTTTCTCATTTATATGGCCTAGACGACAATGCCATAGGTAGGTTGGATTTAAATTGTTTGATTTAATCATCTTGATAGTTATGTTATGGATATTTCCATTATTAGGATGTCCTACTAGGTAGAACTAATTCATAAGTGCATATGGTTAAAGCAACAACTCTTGCTCTATTTCCAATGCGTAGGTCCATATCCCGTTTCTTCAATTTTCTACTATCCTTGAGACCCTGTACATGCGTATAGATGTGACAACCACATGCAATATCTAATACCCATGTAGAGGAAGTAAAAAATGAATGTCTATAACATAAATACCAGAAGAGATAGCCCCGCTATCCTTCCTTTTTCTTTTTCAGATCTTCCAAGAAGAGTTTGCAATTCCTTTTCCAATGACTAGTTCATTACAGAAATAGCAGACTCCATCCTTTGGAGGCTTTGCCTTATTAGGTGTGGACTTAGTTTCAGGTTTGTTTGGCCTTTTGGTCTTAGCAGCAAAGCATTTACCCTTTCCAATGTCCTTGCCTTTCCTTTTCGTGCTTGAGAACAATTCTCAAGTTCTTGAATCAATCAAGAAAGATCATTTCATTGAGTTTGTCCTTCTGAAGGACCGATCGCAGTGATAATGTAACAGTATTACTAGTGGACATGATTCTACAATTTCAAAGTATGCAAAGTAGATTAATCTCCCACTAAATCAATAATCCTCAATATGATTAGTGGACTAAGATCCATATTTCACTTAAATTTAACTCCGCTTTGGCAAGACCTTAAATTTAAGTTATTTAGGTAGGTAACCCTTTACCAATTACATCATATGTAAACTCTTAGATTTTATGGGATTCGGTCATCATATGACCTAGCATGTTTAATCACATCTAATGCCTTGAGATTCAAAACCGTTTTGATAATCTCAATTAAGTCAAAACAATAATGAATTGTGTGAGTAGCACCATTACTCACGATTGCCTTCCCAAGATAACTCAAATGCATCCACTTTGGTGGAACCTATAACTGAACGATCGAGGTTTTGACAATTATTCATTAATTGACGGCATTACGACTTAAGATTAAATTATGAGGATTTTTTTAAATTAACTTGTTATTATGTATATAATGTAGTTTATATCTCATACAAATATATATAATAATATGCATCGTATGATCTAATCATAAGAAGCATAAAATATAATATAATATGGTTCACCTAATTTATATCATCTCAAACCCATGAGATCCCCTCTATAATAAGAAGTGATTAAAGTGAGAAATTTACAACCCTTTTGTAAATTTTAATCATCTCAAGCCCATGAGATGACCTCTATAAAATTAACTAACACATGATTTAAGAATGAGATCTCATATATTATGAAAAGGGACAATATGAGAAATTATAACTCATACACTATGAGAGATAATTTCCCATGATCAAAATGTAATCCCCTAAACAAATTTAACCACATAATATATTCACAGTTAATTATGTAATTCGCAATTCATTCTGATACTGTTTGTAATCCCTTCTGATACCATTTGTAATCCCTTCTAATATCATTTGTAATTCCAAACAAAATTAGACTCTGATGCCATTTAATAATTTCCAAAGAGTCATATGGAATTAAGATGATATCCCAAACATTATGAAGAGTAATAATATGAGAGATCATAACTCATATCTCTCATAAATTTGATATACATCACATGTATAATAAACAAGAACACATATTCTATATCATGCTTTTCAAGGGAAAAGGGCATATCATACATCACATGTATATCTCAAATTCATACTTTTCAAGAACATCATACTTTTCAAGGGAAAAGGCACATCATACATCACATGTATATCCAAAATTCATACTTTTCAAGAACACATATTATATATTATGCTTTTCAAGGGAAAAAGGCACATCATACATCACATATATATATCCCAAATTCATACTTTTCAAGAATGCATATTATATATCATGCTTTTCAAGGGAAAAAGGCATATCATACATCACATGTATTCCAGATTCGCATCATATGCAAATCCGTAGCCAAAACCGTATTTACACATGAACACATTCATATAAAATACATCGCGCATCTGAACTCGTAATTAATACGTCATATGCATGTTCGAAAACTCATACATCATGTATCATATACAGATTTAAAAACACATATAATATATTCCAGATTATCATGCTTTTCAATAATCTAAGAACCCGTATATCATATATATCATGTTCTTAGTCAAAATGCACATATGAATTCAAAAACGCATCAATCAACATATATAATATATTATGCCAATTATACGAACTCAATCTAAACGCACAATTGAACTGGCTCTGATACCATTGTTGGGATTTTAGAACGTACATGCAACAGAATTTAAAATTTTCTAATCCCAAATACGAATCTGTCAAAGGTGTTTAGATCGAGGAGATGAAGGCGTACCTTTTGCGTTTCGAATCCGAAGCGTTTCTTGCGTTTGGATCTCTTCAGGTTACACGACCTTTTGCGTTCTTGATTCCGATCACGAGGAGCCAACCTTCTTTGATCACCTCCCTCTACCGGTATCCACGCGAACAATTTCCAACAATCGCAGCGTGCTAGCGCCTCTTACATCTCACTCTCCCTCTAAGGTTTATGATGACTTATGGTCAGATTCGAATTTCTTACTCTTCTCTTGCTCATGAGTCCTAAAATTTGTAGAACTCATTGAGAGCCTATAGAATCTGAGATTAATCTTTAATTAATCTTTAAAATTCGAATTCAGACCTGAAATGATATAGAAGATTAATCTTTATTAATCTTAAAATTCGAATCTCAAAAAGATATTCAAGATTAATCTTTTTTAATCTTAAAATTCGAATTTTCAAAAGGATATTCAAGATTAATTTTGAAATTTGAATTTCGAAAAAGATGTTCAAGATTAATCTTTATTAATCTTGAAATCTGAAATTAAAAATTCAAAAGATATTCAAGATTAATCTTTATTAATCTTGAAATTCGAAATTTGAAATTCAAAAGATATTCAAGATTAATCTTTATTAATCTTGAAATTCAAAATGCGAAATTCAAATTTTGCAATTCTAATTTGAATTAATCTGATTTGATCAAATCATATCTATATAATTAATCCAAATAGTGAGCCAACGAATTTAATTTATCTTTATAAATTAAATCTGAATATTAATGTTACTTATTT
>JANTPZ010132857.1:0-30705 GCA_025593235.1 Vachellia pachyceras
AGGAAGTAGCTTACCTAACTGATAAACAGGAATATACAGGAAGTAGCTCCCAATCAAGGAACCTTTCTTAGCTTTTTTACTTAGCAGTGGCATTTACTGATGAGAACTTATTTCTCATTTTCATACTTGGCCTGAGGGTTATGCCCTTCTGCGATACCTGAAAACATAGTGAAGTATCACTAGTTTAAAATCATCTCTTAGGGCATCTCTAAGCTCTGTATTACTTGCCTTTACTATTCTGGGGTGTTTCATATAACTTCTTTCTTTGTTTCTCATCATCCGTATCATTATAATGGGCTACCTGACTTTCCCTTTAGTAGCTCTTAAGATTCCTTGACCAATCCACCTAAGGTCATTTAAGCTTTACAATTTGTTCATATAGGAAT
Source organism: Vachellia pachyceras (assembly GCA_025593235.1). Lineage (NCBI taxonomy): Eukaryota > Viridiplantae > Streptophyta > Magnoliopsida > Fabales > Fabaceae > Vachellia > Vachellia pachyceras. The sequence continues at coordinate 387 of JANTPZ010132857.1, forward strand.
CTTTTATCATACAAAGATTTATGCCTATATACTAGCAGGTAATTCATCACAAAATATCCTCAAACTTTGCTGCTGGTACTATGCCTTTATTTCTATTAAACTTGGCTGGTTTAATTTGGAAAATCTGTTGTGGTTACTGCGATTACTGCTGTTATTGTGTCTATTATAGTATCTGGCTTACTCTTAATAATAGTAAAGCCTTTCAACATATCTAATACTTCTAGTATTGTCTACTTTCTAATATCTTCTACAATTAACCACAACTTTTCAACAACTGCCCAAAACAACACTTTCACATTATAATTGTACCGTAACTATTTACTTTAAACCTCTATTTACCTTTTGCACTAGAATCACTAGACAGGATCTTATTACTAACTTTGTATTATCTTTTTGCTTCTATAACTCTTGAACTTCTAGATGATTCTAATGTATTACTTTATCTTTGATAACATATTCTATCTAGCACACAATCATATCCTAGCTCAGTGATAGCTTAGGATGCATAACAACCTCCAATACTACTAGACAATCAAAGATTCTTTCCTTATATATCTCCTCTGTCTCAATCTCAGAGGTAAGGCTCAATCTCATCTAGTATCCTTTGCCTTAAAGCAGACTTTGGAGGAATATAATATCTATTCCTGAACTTTCTTTATATAATCAATTTGGGACTAATTCTTCCTTTATGTGAAAGAAGACTTGCAGAGATTTCCATTGAAATATTATTTGCAAAGTTTGGAGTTGAATTGAGAGAGTTATGACCGTTGCAAGTTGATGCTCAAGCATTGGCACTTAATGCTCGTGCATCAGGCTCCTGAAATCAAGTTTTCAACACAATACTTGCCAGTGCTCGAGTATTGAGTTCAAACATCAGTTTTCTAACAATGCTTTCACCCAGTGCTCCAGTATTAAGTTCAAGCAATGCCAACACTCGAGCATTGGGACTTAATGCTCGAGCATCGTGCTTTTGGGAAGTAATGCTTTCACTGAATACTCCAAGCATAACTGAAAGTATAGCGAATGCTCCAGCACTAGGACACAGTGCTTGAGTGTTGAAGGTTTTTATCAGTAGCAATAGTAGAAAGCAAAGCTAATGCTCGAGCACTAGAATATAATGCTCGAGTGTTGAAGATTTTTACACTATGCTATGAGTAAATACTGCCAGTAATAACTGGAGGCTTTGTTAATGCTCAAGCATCGAGCACAAAATTTTTCTATTCACTTATGCTTTCTAAAATTGCTCCAGCAAGCTATACCAGTACTCACAATACTCGAGTACTTTGATCTAATACTCAAGCATTGAGTTTTTAGCATATTATTCCTTCAATACTTTTACCAAATACTCGAGCAAATTTCAAAAGTATTAGCAATACTCAAGCACTAAGATCTAATGCTCAAGCATTGAACCTTTTTACTTGCAAAATCTTTTTCCATGCTCAAGAACCAACTTAAAATATTGTTTTTACTGGAAGCACTATGTTTTAATACTTGAGCATCAAGATTGTTTTTCAAATACTTTCTTACTATGCTCCAGTATTAAGTTAAAGCATTTATCTTTTCTTTGAAATATACATTGAAGTGTAATGCTCGAGCACTTTTCTCTGACAGCTGAAGTTTGACAACTTCACTTACTCTCTACTAAATCTTTCCTTATTTGTGTAACAGCTTTTTGAATATCAATTGCTCTCATAAATGCTTCATTCTTAAACTTATTAACAGGGAACAGGCATCTCTAAACATATCTTCAGTACGGGCTCTCAACAGACAAATTCACAGATAACGTCTCTCTTTGTGTCAGAGCCATATAACGCAGAACTTTATACAACCTCATCCAATGAAGCAGAAGTGTAACGGAAGCAAAACACTTTCTAATAGATTAATCTTTGTCAACAAACACTTGCTTCTTGAAAAGACTCTAACGGCTATTCTTTCTCTTTCAACAATTAAATTTGTCAGAGCAGACCAAGTTTCAAAAACAGAGCACAAGAGTTGAAGCCAAATAGAAAATACACACGCTTCTCTCCAATGAATATATTTGGCAACATCTATAAATATAAGGAAGCAATGAATAGAGAAAAGAGACGAAGTATATGGAGTCACTGAACACAAAATAGAGTGTGTGGATTCAAGGAAATCTCACAACAACTTTAGAACTCTGACATTATACTTCTATTTAGCTTCAGTGTCAATATAATCCACTCCATGGAGTGAAGTATTTCCCAAATGTAATCATCCCAACCTTTGAGAGTAACTTAGGATAGACCTGAGTGAAATAGAGTGTAATCTTACATATGGTAAGGGGGAGTGATTGTAAAGGTTTCTCAAGTACCAACAGTTACAAACTTGAGTAGGTTTCATAAATGCCTGGAAACATTTATGGGTTCTCAAGTACCCATCATCACAAACTTCAAACATCTTTTCAAGTTTCTGTAGTGAACTTGTGGTTGTAATGGTTTTCCAAGTACCTGGTTTAAAACTTGGAAGTTATAGTGAATTGAAAATCTCAGAGGTGTTTGAGGACTGGACGTAGGTCAGAGAGTGTCGAAAAAGGATAAATTAGTGTGTGATTATCTTACCTTCATCTTCTCAAATTTCTAATTACTTTATTCTTACTCAATCCGATTTCATACTCAGTTTTGATTAACTTATGATTTTGATGTTTTGATCAATTAAGTTTTGAATGAAAATTTTTGTAATACCCAATTCACCCCCTCTTGGATGATAGCCATCCTAACAATAAAGAGCAAAGCTGTAAGTCCTAAAGGAATCATAATCAGGCTGACTAAAATGTACGATAAACTTGAAAATCAAAGTAATGACAGAGAGCTTTACAGATTGAAGCCTAAGGCCTCTAGTATAATTGGGAGTAGATACTCATGAGGCTATTTCAGTAACGAGAGATCTACAAAGTAGAGAAAAAGTGTTTATGAACTATGAAAGCACAAAAGAACTAAGGGAAGTGAGGGATCTTAAAAGTTTCCTATTGGAGTGCTGAAGTTCAGAAAAGAAAATTATAACATTTCAAAGCCTACTTTGAGGCTATAAGTATGAGTCGAGAAAGAAAGAGAAAGAGAAAGCCCTAGATATTGCATGAACTCACCAGTTATTAAAAGAAAAGACCTAAAGGTGAGTTACGGACAAAGATACAGAAAAATAGTAAAATTTAGCAAAGAATGAGGCTGACCAGATAAGATGACCATTGAAATGTAAGGCAACAAGAAAGATTTTTATCTTTCAAAAGCAATGGTCAGTTAGTAAAGATCAAAAAAGCTCTAGTAAAGAGAGAAATTGACAGATTCTAAGACAGTGATAAAATGACTAAGAGAATAAAGCAATAGAAATGGGATAAATCAGTAAGTAATTCATGCCAATAAGAAAATAAAACGTTAAAGTTAAGGTTGGAGATCAAATACTTTGAGGATATCTCCAATAATGAAGATTAAGTCAGTTTTTCAAAGCTAGATGAGTCAGTTAAAGAGATGTATTGAATGTTTCAAAGATGAAACAATTGTATCATTTGGTCATACACCCAAGTCTGAGCCAAAGGCGCTAGGAATTTTTGTCTCCCAATTAAAAGGAAAGATCCTACAATAAATAATTATAAAAGTAGTCTGGCAAGAGTTAGCTGTAATATCCATAATTTCTATGCTAGTTGAAATTAATGCTAATCTGATAACTATAAAATGAAATGAGAAATCAGAGGTAAATATGTTTATAAAGAAAGGAAAGTTATAGTCAGAAATTTTAAAGTTAGAACTGACTTGGTTTATCGAGTTCCGAAAGAATTCCAAAGTTAAATACACTTGCCCTAGAGTAATGTGAGGATGAGAAATTTATAAAAAAGGGGACCTAAAGGTCATTTAATAAAAGACCAAGGGCATAAAGGTCTTTTAATATTAAAAGTAAGGGCTAAATGGTAATTTTGCAAAAAAGTAAAGAAAGTAAGGGCAAAATGGTAATTATGAGAAAGTGGAAGGTTATTTTGGTTATTTGACAAAGTCAAAGTCAAAAGTCAACTGTTGACCAAAATTTTCAGATCCCCAATGGATAGAGCCTGACTCATAGATCACAACCACAAAACACAGATTTTCCAAATTCAAATTAGATTTTTATTTATATAATTTTAAAGGATGAAAAAGGGAAAAATAATTATTTAAGGTACTAGGAGCCCTCCAAAAATTTAGAGAAAAATCCAGTGAATTTTATAGTATTTAATAAGATTATTATCCAATGTACGATTAAGGCGATTTTCTTGAAAATTGGGGAAAATACCCGAAAAAGACCCAAAAATCCCCAAAATATAATTATTTCAAATTAATTTTGAAAAATCTAGAGGGAATTTTGGAAAAAGGAAAAAGGCTAGAGAATCAGTGAAAAAGATAGTATTTTTCAAGGCCCTAAAAGAATTTTGCTATCCAATTGTACGTTTTCAGGGATTTTGGACATGATAAATTAATCCTGTAAAATTTGAGAAAAGTAAAGGGTATTTTGGGGATAATAATTTGTTATATTCAAGATGAAATTATGGAGATTAAATGAGTAAGAAAATATCTCCAGAAAAGTAGAAAAAGATTTACCAGAATAAAGTTAAATTTACCAATAAAAAGTGCAATCGGTAAAAGTAACCGAATGAGATCCAATTTGGTTAGAGTAACCAAATGGTAATCAGATATTTACAGCTGTAATTATCACTTTTTGAGGGTTATTAAGAGGTTGACAAGTGTCCCTCATGTGGCACAATTCTATCCCTTGGATTTCCTTTAATTTACAAGATGCAATATCAGCCTTCCAGCCCATTAATTCTTAAATTAATAAAACATTAATTCCTCTCCACCTCCAGCCATTTGCATGACACAAACCAGCAGCAAAAGAGGAGCAAAGTGACGCCATTTGCATAGGAGAAATGAGAGAAAAGCTTGGTGGATCATCAAGGTAAGTAAGCAAACTACCTTGTGATATATATATATATATATGAAAATGATCCTTGCAACTTCTTCTTCCTCTTCCATGGTTTGAAAATCTGATTTAGCATCTCTTTTTCAAGTTTCATAACCTAGGGTTCTAGAGAGAAAAGTGAGAAAGAGATGGATTTAAAGCCATTTATTGGTTGCAAATGCTTCCTCTTGTTGAAAGGAGCATATTGATGTTGTTGTTGATGTTGTTTGAGTTGTTTTCATGACTTTGTAAAATTTGGAAAATCATGATAAAATAGGGGAGGTGCTGTCCAATTTTCCACTTGATATAGAAGAGTTAAAATCATGCTTTCCGATGCATGAATGAGAGTTTGGAAACAAGAATCAAGTGGTATAAGTGTTGGAAGTTGAAAAATTCATATTGTTGAATATGTGTGTACTGTTTCGGCCTGGTCTAGAATCTGATGAAGACGAATTGTTTTGATGATTTTGATGCTTCCAATGGATCCAAAATGAGTTTTGTGTAGGGTATAAGTGGTCCCAAGTTTATGGAAGCATTAGTAAAAGTTAGAGACAAGTTTGATGTTCTAGGACTTAGAAAATTTAAGGGGATGATTCAAGGACTTTTTACATTGTTTCTTACCTTGGAAATGGCATATGTTTGATGGCCATTAAATTGTCCATTGTGTAGGCAAAGAGTTTGTTCAAGAGGGTGACTTTTCAGTGTCCAAGAGAAGTTTCAAATTAAAGGAGAATTAAGAAACAAAGGTAGCAAAGATTTCTAACTCTACCTAACATTGTTGTGAAATTATTCTAATGATGTGCATGACTTTATGATTGTGGAAATGTGTTTATGAGTGATATTTTACTATGGCCATATGCATTGATATGTGTTTGGTACACATTTCGCTTTGTTACAAATTAATTTTTGAACTTAAAGCATGTCATGCCAATTTTCCATTTATGTTAGTAAGCTTTGCTATTGGGATTTCCAAAAATCTCACCCTACCCCCACTAACCATTTCTAGGTACAAGTTCATCAAAGGGTAAGGAGAAAGTTTATGAATCTTGGGGCAATGAATTTGAGATGATTTTGTTAATGAAACTATGTTGTAATATAATGTCATTTTGGGAATTTATGTATGACATGGAATATGTGATGTAAACCCATGCATATATGGTTGGTATGCATTATTTAAGGAACCCTAATTGCATGATTAAACATGTTTAAGAAAGGATTAGAAGTTAGGGTTTCAAATGGTAAAGTTTGGAATTGGAAAATTTGGTTAAAAGTTGAAGTTAACCAAACCCCTAACTTTGGCTTGTCGGTAAACAGAGCAAATGACTCCAAATGAGATGAAATTTTACATAAAAATAGTTCATATTACAAGCTTTAAAACAAGTGAAAGAACACTGAATTTGGAGTTTTGTACAGAAAGTTATGAAGTTCCAAATTTGAAGAAAATCACTGAAAAACCTAGAAAAATAGAAAAATAACCAAATGAACAGTACCTTTTCACGAATTAAATTGTATCATTTGGGCATGATAATGACTCAATGAATATTTTTCCCTATAAAGGAACTTACAAGCTTCAAATAGAAATTGGAAGCACTCAATTTCGATTTTTCTAAAATTAGTTATGAATTTTCAAAGTTAATCCTAAAACCAGTTAATAGTAACTTTCAAAAAGTTGAATGTTTTCAAATTGAAACTTTTGGACCTTTTGATCATAATGAGGCTTCCTTTTGGTTCTAAATCATGTTATAATGAAGTTAAAGGTGAAGTTAAGGTATGTCACACTAGCATAAAAAAAGGTATGTAGGGAAACAAAAGAAGAGATGAAAGTCAATAGCTCATAATTATTGACTCAGATGTGTAAATTATGAGGACAAAATTTATTTTTAAGGGGGAGAAATGTAATATCCATCCTTTTTTGCAAATTAAAATAGAGGTTAAATTGGTAATTATGAGGTGAAATAAGTCTCACAGATAGAAAGTGCAAAAAAAGAGAATGTCGATGGGCTAGAAAACCCAAAGTCAGACTTGAGCAATGGTGTGAAATTTTATAAGAACTCCGCAGTTAAGCATGTTTGCCCTGGAGTAATGGAAGGATGGGTGACCCCCTGGGAAGGACATAAATGTCATTACATGAAAAGACTAAGGGCATATAAGTCAAAGACAATCTTGGTATTTTGAAAGATTATAGAAAGTAGGGGTATTTTGGTAAATAAGAGAAATTGTTCCTAGATGCCCAATTGAAAGATTAAAGACAATCTTGGTATTTTGTTCATTTGACAAAGTCAAAGTCAAAAAAGTCAACAATTGACCAAAAATTCATAGATGCCCAATTGATAGAGCAGAACTCACTGATCACTACTATGGGTCCTAAATCCTTGAGTTCAACATAGATTTCTATCTACAAAATTTTGAAGGGCAGAAATCAGAAAATAACTATTTGAGATATCAGGAGATTTCTATCTACAAAATTTTGAAGGGTAGAAGTCAGAAAATAACTATTTGAGATATCAGGAGACCCCAATCAGTTGAGTTTAGATCATAGAAAAATAAATTGAATTTTATAGTATTTTATTGAATTATTACCCAGTATACGATAAAGGCGAATTTCCAGATTAGAAGGAAAAAGACCTGAAAACCCTGAAAATATAATTTTCTTTAAAAATTAATTTCAGTCAATCTGGAAGGCAGATTGAGGAAAGGAAAAGAGCTAGAGAATTAGTAAAAATTATAGTAATTTTTAATGCCCTAAAAATATTTTCCTTCCAATAGCACATTTTTCAGGGGTTTTGACAGGGTAGAATAACCCTATTGATTTTAGACGAGTTCCAGGGGTATTTCTGGGATAAATATGAGTGAGAAAAATATGGAGATTAAAAAAGGACGAAAACATCTCCAGAAAAGTAGAGAAAAGTTTAATGGATTAAAGTTACTTTTACCGGTGTAAGTTGTAACCGGATGAAGTAGTCGAACAGTAACCGATTTAGTTAGTGTAACCAAAGTTCCAACTAGATTTTTAAACCCCATGTGCAACCAATAATGACATCTTTATGAGAGCCCATAGAATCCAAGCACTTGTTGTAAAGGTGTTGCAATATCAACCATTGGATTAAACTTAGCAAGTTAAAATGTCAACAATCCATTCCTTATGAAGAGTTTTAATAAAGCAAGATATTCTTCTCTTTCCTTGGCCATTTCGGATGAAAATATGTACCTCCAAGGAAGAGAAGAAGACGCCATAGCTAAGCAAGAAAAGGAAGAAGAGGAAGCTCTATACACAAGGTAAGAAGCTTAATCAACCAAACCAACCTATTTTCTTAAGCTTTGCAACCTCCTCTACCTTTTCCATGGATTAATTTCTTGAACAACTCTCTCTTTTGGAAAATTGGAAAGTTAGAGTTCTTGAGTTCTAAATGAAAAAGAGAGGGATTTAGAGGAAATCAAATGTTGCAAAACATTCCTTGAGTGTTAAGGAGTCTTTTGATATGTATATATATATGCTTGGTTTGGTTGTTGGTTGAATTTTTGGAAAGCCCAAGTTTATGGGGAGGTGTCGTCCTTGTGTATATTGATGGGGGAGAGTTGTGTTTGAATTATTTGATGCATAGAAAGTGGTTTGAAAGCAATAATATGCAAGTATACAAGAGGAAAAGTTGAAGAATCCAAACTCCCTTTGTTGTTCTATTTTTCAGCAAAAATTAAAAGAAACAGAGGGAGTGGGATTTTGATGATTTAATGCTTCTAATGGCTTTAGAAGGAAAAATTGTATAGTATAAAAGTGAGAAAAGGATTTGGAAAGTATTTTAAATCATAAGAATAAGTTTCAAAGTTTTAAGGGTCTTGAAAGAGTAATAAATGTCATATTGCATTTTTGTAGTTTTCTTGTATGGTTGATGGCTGGAAATTCATGAATATATTACTATGTGATGTTTAGGAAGTTGAGGAAACAAAGAGCCCATTGGGAAAGTTTAACAGGAGAACTTTAAAGCTAAAGGAAAACTAAAAGCTTAAGAGACAAGGTAGCAAAAGCCTCTAACCTTAAGCTAAATTGCTTTAGAAAAATATGTTGAATTATGCATGACTTGTATTGAAATTTATGATGATGAAAGTGTGAATATGTGCTTTTGTATACTATGGCCATATGCATTTGATTGTTACATGTTGCACTTTTATGAATTCACACTTAAATTGAAAGTTGTCATGCTATTTTATAAAATGTGTTAGAAAGTTTTGCTATTAGGATTTTCCAAAATCTCATTATCCCCCACTGACCATTTTAGGTGGAAGCACAAGCAAGGGTAAGAGCAAAGTTAATAGTGATTGAAGATGGCATAATGTGATGTTCTCGCTTGTGGATTTTATGTGATATGTTGGGACTTTATGTTGAATGATGTTGTATTTATGTAAATATAAACCTATACAAGGAAAATAGTAGACATATGTGAATGCATTGTGTTTATACACAAAGAAGTTAGACAAGTTAGGCATGCATTAAATGGATTTCGGTTATCGTAAAAAGATTTATCAAAATTTCAAAGAAAAACCAAGTTTCCAAGTACGGGGTCCCAAGACCCTTCAATCTACCAAAAAATTTTCTGTTAAATACTACACATTCCCAAGCTTTAAAATGAGCTAAAGTTTGCTAAATTTGGACTTGTAGATAAAAAGTTATGATTTTCAAAGTTAAGGGAAAAATCTGGAATGAGAAAAGTGACCATTTGAATAGTACTTCTTCACGGAATCAATTGTATCAAACGGGCAAGTATTTGGACAAATGAGTATTTTTTTCCCCATAGATCGCTTTATAAGCTTCATTTAGAAATTGTAACAACTGAATTTTGATTTTTCTAGAATTAATTATGATTTTTTAAAGTTGGGGCAGAAATCTGGAAATTGACCAAATGAATAGTAACCTAAAACTTGAAATTTTTATTTTCAAATCTTTGGTCATTCTAAGCTATTCAAGGCCTAAAATTGGTTCCATAGCAACATAAAATGAAGCTAAAGGGGTTAGTTAAGGTGTATGACATTTGGTGGTATCAGAGCAACGTTTTGAGTTTGATTGAGTTTGTTAATGCGTTAGTTGTGCATTATCATTTATTATGTGAAGTGTCTTGATATGTATTAGTTGCTTGGTATATTTGCATATATTGTATGAAGTGCCTTGCTATGATTTATTATGTGGAGTAGCAGGTGTGGTCTTCTTCTTCTTCTTCTTCTGAGGTTGTGCCTGAAGATCCACTATATTGATATTCATTCTGTGCAAGTGGACCTCTCCAAACTTCACTGGCTTTGCAAGTTTGTCCAAAATATACCAAACTTCAAGTTGCTTCAAGATATGAGAAATCAAGTGTAACACCTCCTATTTTCCCCTATTTACTAATATTAGATCACTTTAGAACCACTAATGGGCTTTGGTTGACTCAAATTGGTCTTTTTAGTGAACTTGGAAGTATCTTTTCTTTAAAAAAACATTGTTACTGTTTACTGGCCCATTTTCCAGATTTCTGGCTCAACTTTGAAAATTCATAATTAATTCTAGAAAAATCAAAATTGAGTGGTTCGAATTTTTAAATTTTTCTTATTAAGTTATCTATAGGGGTAAAATACTCATTGGCCCAAAAATATGCCCATTTGAATCAGTTTATTCCGAAAACATGTACTGTTCCAATGGTCACTTCCAGTTTTTCCAGTTTTTACCTTAAAGTTTGGAAAATCATATCTCTTAATATACACATCCAAATTTCGCAAACTTTATATCATTTTAAAGCTTAGGAATGGTAGTTTTTAACTGGAAATTCAGCACATTTGGTGTTCGTTTGCTATTTTTCGTTGACGTTTGAAGCAGATCAGTTTCCAGGGCCTTTGGAACCCATTTGTTTTGAAATCTAACTTTTCTTAAAAATTACCAAAACCTCTTTTTGGTTCATAACCAAACCCCTATCATACATGATTACTTCCTTATCATCCTTTAGCTTATTTAGTCCATTTTCATGCATGCATCATCACATATTCACTTGCTTCCTCACATAGGGGTTTATAGTTTACAACTTTAACAACTTGCAAAATAGATGGCCAACCATCAACATATTTACACAAAATTCCTCAAGCAAACATAATATCTTCAACCATCAATAACCTCATTCTTACCCTTGCTTGAGCTTCCACCTACATGGTTAGTTGGTGGGGAATGAGATTTGGGAATCCCAATAGCAAAAGTTTCTAACACAATCATAAAAATAGCATGACAATATTTCATATAAGTGTGAATTCATAAAAGTGCAACATGTGACAATCAAATGCATATAGCCATAGCAAACAATAGCACATTTTCACACTTTCATCATCATAATTTTATAAACAAGTCATGCATAACTTAGCACATTTCAAAAGCTATAAAGCTAAAGGTTAAAGGGTTTTGCTACCTTTTTCATTTAATTCCCTTGAACTTAAATCCTTTCTTGATGAAGTTTCACAATGAGTTCTTTGGGCTCTTGACTTCCTACACATCATGTCATAATATTCATATGAATATCCAATCATCATATTGTAAGAAAACTTGCAAAAATGCAATAAAGCTTTCCCTTGCATTTTCAAGACCCTTACAAGTTCAAGACTTGACTTGTATGGTCCTTAATGCTTCTTAAATCCCTTCCTTATTTTTACCCTACACAAAACTTCATTTTGGAGCCATTAGAATCATCAAATCCTACTCCTTCTATTTCTTACAGATTTTCAAAAGAAAAAAGAAGGGTTTTGGATTTTTCAACCTCTGCTCATAAATGCTTGTGTATTATTGCTTCCAAATCATGATTCAAGAATCAAAATAATCAAAACACATTTTCCCTTTTCTAGACTTCACATGGACAGAACCTCCCCATAAACTTATGGTTTCCAAAATTTCAACAACAACCAACACCAACACTCTTTACTACTTTAAAGAAGAGCTTGCAACCTTTTGTATCTTTAAAAACTATCATTTTCCATTTTCATTTCTTGAAACCATAGCCATCATGTTCTAAAAGAGAGGCTTACTCAAGGAAATAATCTATGAGAAAGGCAGTAGAAGGTTGCAAAGCTTGAGAAAAGATGAAGGTTTGAAAGCTTACTCTTATTACCTTGTTGTTGTAAGCTTGTTCTTCTTTCACTTCTTGAGAGCAAAGTAACGGTTTTGGGAGCTTGGAAGGCACAGAAAATCTGACCAAATGCAGGGGGAGAGTGGCAGAAATTTTTGAGAGCAAATGGAGAGGTTTAGCCACTTAAAAAGCCTTCTTGAAAGATGAATGGATGAGATTAAAACTTGGTCTCCAAGTTTGATCTTTAATGGAGGAGATTAAGCCAAGTGTCAAGCTCTTGTGGTGAGTGAAAAAGTGTCATCATTACTCTCTAGCTTGGGCTCTAAGACTTGGTTAGACATATTGGCTCTCTGCCTATCCGATTACTTGATCTGGTGTTACGCATTTCCGTAAAGTAACCTTTAGTCAGGTAATTTTCTTTTTACTTTTCCGGAGACTTTCCCTCTCATGTGGTGCCATTCCCTAGGCTTCCTTGCTTAGGTGGCATTATTTCCTAGACCAAAATGTCCCTGAGTTTTCCTCGTAACTCGTTAGGATTCCTCGATTTCCGTGTAACACAGTAAAATGGGCTTCCAGCGGCTAATTTGACTTAAGGGCATGGAAAATTTCTATAATTTTCCCTGATACTCCAGCCCTTTTCTGTTCCTAAAAATTCTTCCTAGATTTTCTAAGCAAATCCTTTTTCGTGGCTTTCGGGCACTGTTGTTCTCCGTACTTTGAAACTGCCCATACCAAATATTGGGTAATAATTTTATTAAATACTTTAGAACCCAACTAAACTTTTCTCAATTCGGGTTTCCGGCGTTTGAGGGCTGCAGCTACCTCGAATAATTATTTCTCCGTCTTTCAGTCCTCTAAAAATCCATAATTACAAAAATGTCATTGCATTCCTTTCTCTTTCTTAATTTCCACTCATTTATGAAAATACCACTACCTTTCTTACTTCTCTCTTAATTACCAAAATGCCATCACTTTTTCTACTCCTTAATTCCAACCTTACCCTTGGTTGACTTTGACACTTTTTGGTCAACTTTAACTTTTGGGTTTACTTTGACTTTTTGGTCAACTTTGACTTTTTGGCCATTTTGACTTTTTATTGACTTTTGATCAATTACCAAAATTTCCTCATTATTTGATGATATTTTGCATCCTAGGCCTTTTTATTCAAAATGACCATTTTACCCTTATTATTTAGTTCAAATAACCATTTTGCCCTTTAATCATTTCTACTTAAAATTCTCAAGACTAGGGACTTAGTCAATTATGATCTTTCTTTAATCTAGGCATTTTCCTTTATGTTTTTCTTATATATGGGCCTTAAATCATTTCATAATTTATTAGATTGGCTGATTGAGCTATATTTGTATTAGTTTTCTACTTGAATTTCCAAAGTCTTAGAGTCAATTTTAGCCCATACATGATCCTTCTGTGATTAATTTGAGATTAGGAGTTGTTGATTTGGATTAGTACGATATTGAGTACATATGCCATGAATGATGTTATTGAGCTTAAATTCCATCATGAGCAAATGATACTGCAAAGTTGTGCTATTTCATTTCAGGAACTCTGTGAAAAGGGTAAGGGAAGCAGCTCTGGAGACGTTCGTCACGGCGTAATTCATATTCCCCGCGACCAAAGTTCAAGCAAGCAGGTAATGAACTCTCGGGAGAGGTTCGCCGCGGCAAAATCTGAAGTTAGCCGTGGTGAATATCGCGTATCAATACCAGATTTTTACTCCATATGGAAATTAACCTGACCCAGCTTTAGAGATCCGATCCAGAACGGTTTAAACACTCCAATTAGGGTATTTTTGAAGGGAGAAGCTGGAGAGCTGGAGGGGAGGAGGCAGAAACACACACTCATTTTTTTCTCATCTCTACTCACATATTCTCCACCTACTTCATTTTCCACCATCATCCATCCATCTATCATGCATCAACCATCCATAAGGAGTTTGATTCCATCTTTCATGAGTAGCTAATCATCTCCATCCTCTTGAAGATGAAGTGAGCCGGAGTTCGAAGTGACAAAAGGGGAGTATTTACTTTCAATATATGTTTACATTATGGATTCTTGGATTCCGAGTTGGACTTTGTAATTTGTGTGTAAATGCTTGGTCTCGGTTGAGACAAACTTGGATTATTATGTATTGAGTTGTTTTGTGATTGACAAAGTGAAATGGAGTTCATTTTGCTTATTCAATAAAGTCTTGTTGGTCTTTTCTATCATCCTAGTTGTGCTTGGTTTTAGAGTCAGCAATGTATGGAGTTGATTTTGTCACTTTGCGATTTCCGTACACACACTAAGTGGTCTTAAGGGATCTCATGGGATGGAGTTCATTTCATGTTATTTCGGATCTACCAAGTCGTTTGGGGATTTAGAAGGAGATCATCGTATGGCGCTCCGGACCCATGCGAGTTGTTGGGGTTTTTGATTTTGAAAGCTTAGTACAGAAGTCGATACTTTCCCTAATCTTTTGCGAACCATGACAGCGAAATTCATTTTCAAGAGGAACACACTATCACACTTCCTTTTCAAATCCAAATCTGTCTTAATTTTCTTTAAGCTCAGAAAATACTAAAAACAAGTTTTATTTTATAATTATCTTAGGGATATAGCATAACTTGACTTGAAAACCGACTGCATTTCAATCACAAGCTAAGGACTATTGGTACGCGGCTAGCTTTCGGTGAGAACGACCCTAGGGTTGTCACTATACAATCCTTGGAAATCAAAACTAATATTCTTGATCCATTATCAAGGGTAACCAGCGACCTAAGTTTACAATTTGTGGCTTAAGAGTGGTCATTGGCCTTGATTTCTATTAAGCAATGGTAAGGTATTATTATCCTTTTAGAACCCGAGAAGATAAACCTCCACATCTCATTAAAGACCAATTCTCCTATGTTTCTCTTCTCTTTGTTCATGATCCATGCCAAGTTCTGATAATCCATATGTGTCAAATGTGTATAATTCCCACTCTTATTCACTAAACATCTAGAATAGATGTAGTGAATGATTCTTTGGAGTGGCAACGTGGTAGAGGGCTCAAATAACATATTGACATAAGATACACCAAACCTCAATAGATTATGAATCTCTTCCTCAAAAACATTTGTTAGACTTTACACATACTCATTTGTTCCCAAAAACCCATTCAATTAATCACGAGTAATTATAATCTCTTTTCCTCTTATCCTATTGACCATAGAATAAGAGATGATTTTCCCTTTATCATCCTTGATTGATGTAGAAAACATGTTAGTGTAGAAAATGCTGACCATATCAGGGGAAAAAGCATCCTTATCTCTATCAATGGTTTATAATGCTCAAGAAAATTAGATACTTTAAACCCAAAATCATCTAATTCCTTCAAATCCATATACACCGCAGGACATAATAGACGACTCTTTAACTTAGCCTCAAAGTCATGAAGGTTTATAATGTATACGGTGGATGTATTGAATCCCTTCAGTGCCTTTGGAAGTCCTGGCTTGGTCACTTTCTTCTTTCCTCAGGCTCTTGGCTTTGGCTTGGAGTAGAGACCAGATTGCTAGGTGATACACTCTCGGTCTCAAATTGGATGGTGCAGCAGCAATAGATTGTGAAGCAGATATTGTGGAGCCTTCCCTTTATCCTTTAGGATTGATTTAGGTTGACATGTGCTTGATTTTTGGATAGTTGGTGTGACTGTTTCCTCATAGGGCTTGATAATCGTCACTTTCTTGGACGGAGATTAAGAGACATATTTTGATTGAGAAGGAGTATAAGAGGTAGTTCTCTTGTCTTTAGAATCACCAGCAGTGGTTTTAGTTTGAGCCATTGCTTGAGGGGTCAAAAATTAGAATGAGAAAACAAAGGGGTTTGTCGGTGATACCTAGAGAAATTTGGGTGAATGAGAGGTATAATGATGATAATCAAGAGTAATTATGGAGGGGTTTGACCGGAAATCAGTTTCTGGAAAGAGTTGTAACGGTTTAGGAGCAGTTGTATCGATTGGGATTCAAAGGATTTTGAGAATGCTCAAGAGTTAGGGTACGAGCACTGATGGGAAAAGAGGATTAAGACATCAGAATCGGTCAACACTCGAGCTTAGACACTTAGTACTAGAGTGTTGAGGGCATAGACAAGAACAAAATTGGCAACACTCGAGCATTAGCACATAGTGCTCGAGTGCTGTGTCACAATGCTCGAGCATCTAGGCTAGAATATGAACATATTCCCCAAAAAAGTTCAAAACTCGAGCATTATCTTTCTAATGCTTGAGTGCTGCGCCCTAGTGCTAGAGTATTGTCTCTCAGTGCTCAAGCATCGAGGCTGGAAGATGAATATATGCTTGAAAAAGGCCTAATACTCAAGCTCTGACTTACTAATTCTTGAGCATCGTGGTCTCTGAGCCTAAAACACTTACCCTACTTGAGCATTGAGATTGAATGCTCGAGCATTACTTGTGCTTCCATACACTGCTCAAGAGTTATCATCCAACACTTCTCCTAAGTGTCTTATTTCCCCCAGTACTCGAGCATTGATCCACATATGCTCGAGTACTGCCACAAAAATTCCAAGATTTTGATCCTGTGTTCGAGCAATTTACTGGTAATGCTGCAAGTGTTCACACAGACACCTGCAAAACTTTAACAAAACACTTCAAAGCTTAAGTTAGTAATGGTTAATCATAGAAACAATCAATAAATCAACATTACTTACAATTCATTGGGATTCACCATTCCCAATTCTCTTCTAATATTCATGAATTGTTCCCTGACAATGTTTGGTAAAGATATTAGCTATTTGATGATGAGATGGAATGAATTCAACCTTGACATCTTTCCTCTGCACATGATCCCAGATAAAATGATGTTGAATATCAATGTTCTTGGTCCAAGAGTGATGTACAGGTTTCTTGGCAAGATTAATTGTATTGGTGTTGTCACAGTAAATAGGAATTTCGTTGAACATCGTTCCCAAATCTTGAAGTTGTTGTTTCATACATAATACTTGAGCACAACAGCTTACGGAAGTAATATAATCAACTTCTGTTGAGGATAATGACACATTTGATTGCTTCTGCTGAACTAAGACACAAAAGCTCCTATAAGCAATTGACATTGAGCACTCGTACTTTTCTATCAGTTTTGTATCTGGCGTGGTCTGAATCTGAATAAGCAATCAACTGTCTGTTTACTCCTTTTGGATACCAAATTCCAAGGTCAATGGTTCCAGCAAGATATATGAAGATCCTCTTCACATTTTCAGCATGTGATTCCTTGGGTGCCGCTTGAGACCTTGCACACATTCCTACGCTAAACTAGATGTCAAGTCTACTTGCTGTGAGATAGAGTAATGAGCCAACCATTCCTCTATATTTCTTGATGTCATAATCTTTGCCATTTACATCCGCACCAAGGAGTGTTGTTGAGCTCATAGGAGTATATGCACTTTTGAATTGATCCATTCCAAACTTCTTTAATAGCTCCTTCAGATATTTGGTTTGGCTGATGAATATGTCATTCTTTCTTTGCTTGATTTGAAGTGCAAGGAAGAAATTGAGTTCTCCCATCATTGGCATCTTGAATTTCGCCTGCATAATCTTGGCAAACTATTGGCATAGATCATTGTTAGTAGCAACAAAGATAATATCATCAACATAAATTTGTACAACTAACATATCAGACTTTGAATGCTTAATGAATAAGGTTGTATCAACTTTCCCTCTAACAAAATCTTTCATGATTAAGAAGTTACTTAACCTTTCATACCAAGCTCTAGGTGCTTGCTTTAAACCATAAAAAGCTTTCTTAAGTTTATAAACATGATTTGGTTTGGAAATATCTTCAAAACCAGAGGGTTGTTCAACATAAACTTCTTCCATGATGAAACCATTTAGAAAAGCACTTTTGACATCCATTTGAAATAGTTTAAAATCCATTAAGCAAGCAAAAGCAAGTAAAACACATATTGCCTCTAATATAGTAACAAGAGAATATGTCTCCTCATAATCAATCCCTTCTTCCTGATTGTAGCTCTTAGCTACCAATCTTGCTTTGTTCCTAACAATGATTCCACATTCGTCAAGTTTGTTTATAAATACTCACTTTAAAATAATGACTGGATGATAATTTGGCCTGGGTACCAAATCCCAAACTTGGTTCCTTTCATATTTGTTTAGCTCTTCTTCCATAGCTATAATCCAATCATTGTCAGTTAAAGCTTCCTCAACATTCTTAGGCTCTATTTCTGAGATAAAATTTGAGAATTGAGCCTCATTTAAAGCTCTTTTTCTAGTTTGTACACCTTCATTTACCTCTCCAATCACTTTATTGATGGAGTGATTGCAGATGTACTTCCATACTTTTGGTTGAAGGGATTGAAGATGTTCATCTGATTGATCATTTTTTAAATCGTGTATTGGTTGATAATCAGTTGAACTATCCTTGTTAGCAATTTCAAAGCCTTTTGAAATAATAACTTCTTCATCAAAATTAGGTTTTGTTTGAATTTCAGTTTCAACAAAAACTACGTTCATTGACTCCTCAACTACACAACTGCATTTATTAAAACTCTAAATGCTTTACTCCTTTTTGAATTTACCAAGGTTATCCTTGCCATTATTGCAAATTAAGCATTTACTCCCAAATAAGTGTAAATGAGATAGATTTGGCTTCCTGCTGTTAAATAGTTCATATGGAGTCATCCCGAGTGATGTCCTAATGTATGCTCTGTCAGATATATAGCATACTGTGCTTAGAACATCTACCAAGTAAACCTGAGACACCTTTTTCTCTGTCATCATCGCTCGTGCCATGTTTGCAAGTACCCTATTCTTTCTTTCTACTACTCCATTTTGCTACGGAGTCCTTGGAGCTAAGAAGTTGTGATTGATTCCTTCACTTTCACAGCATGCTGCAAAGTCTCCATTCTCGAACTCTCCTACATGATCTGTTCTGATGGAAACAATTGACATACCCTTCCCATTTTGGACCTTCTTGGCAAAAGCAGTGAATAATTCAAATGTTTCACTTTTAGATGCTAGAAATATCGTCCATGTGAATCTAGATTAATCATAAACAATTACTAATGCATAGAAATTTCCTCCTAAGCTCTTTACTCTAGCGGGACCCATTAAATCCATATGAAGTAGTTCAAGTGGCCTCTTCGTTGAAATTTCTTTCTTTGATTTAAAAGATGATTTTGTTTACTTTCCCATTTGGCAAACATTACAGAATAAATCATTTTTTAAACTTAGTTTCGAAAGTCCTTGAACTAATGCATTTTTTATTAACAAATCAAGCTAATTCATGTTAACATGTGCTAATCATTTGTGCCATAACCAACTTTCATTAGCTTGAGTTGAATGTTCAACTTTTCTTTTTTGATGGAAAGATCTTTCTTGCTAATGATGAAGCATTCCTGAGAGTCAAAGATCACCCAATTATTTTTGTCAGTACTCTGACTTACACTGAGAAGATTGTGACAGAGTCCTTCTACGTGATAGACATCTTTGACAGGTGATCCTTTTGTATTGATCACTTCACCAATTCTCGTGATTCTTCCTGAATGATTTCCTTAAAAAGCTTACTTTTCCACCATCTTTGGCTTTCAGGCTAACAAATTTGCTTTTGTCACTCGTCATGTGTCTTAAGCATCCACTGTCAACATACCATTTACTTGCTTTGGATACTCGAAGACATATCTACAGGAAAATCATCTAACAGTTTCAGGTACCGAAGTTTTGTTAGGTCATTTTGGGTTAGTTCTTGAGGCTTTTGGAATATATGTTCCTTTTAGTACCCATCTATATGTACCTAAAGCTTTATTCTTCTTAAAATAACAATTTGTAGTTCGATGACCTTTCCTATTACAATAGCTACAGAATGCAAATGGTTCTGATATATGTGCAAATTTTTTAAAGTATTTCAAATAACTTCTGTTGGCACTCTTTTTCTTTCCTTTTTGAAAATCATGCTGAGGATAATATCCTATACCACTTATATCGTTTGTAACTCTCTAGTTTTCCAAAATTACCTGAAGCATCTCATTACCCCAAGTAAACTTTTCAAGAATTTTAGACAAACATTCTTTTTCAGTTTTCAAAACTGCATAGCTGGAACAAGTTTGAATGACAAGTTTTTCAATAGGTTTTTCCATTTCTTTAACTATCTTTCTTAGAAAAGATAATTCTTTCACAAACTTTAACAATTCAATATGCATTTCATCATATTCAGCATGCAATTCATCATAACTGGACTCAGCAATTGCTTCCTCTGTTTCTGATTCTTCCTCTTGAGCCATAAGATAAAGGTTGGCTTATTCCTCGGCTTCATTTTCTTCTTCATTTAAGCTATTACCCCAGATGCCTGATACATACGCCTTTTTCTTTTTGAAGAATTTTGGTTTATTCTTCTCCTTATCTTTGTTTTGAGCTACAAGTTGTTAGCAATCAGCTCTAACATATCCAGGTTTGTTTCACTCGTAATAGACAATTTTGCTTCACCCTTTTTTCTATGGTCTTCAAGGTTAGACAGCTCCTTTTTGAACTTCTACTTGCTCTCGTATTCATCAATGGCATTAACTTGTTTTATGAGATGCGTGTGATGCATCTGGAACTCAGCTATTGTCTCTTCATCCTTCATTCTGAGTAAATCATACTCAGTGGTTAGCATGTTGACTTTTCTTTCTTTCACTACTTATGTGCCTTCATAGGCTATCTCTAATTCATCCCACATATGCTTTACAGTAGGTAGAGTGCAGGATTTGAATAAGTAGTCTTCATTTAATGATGCCTGCAACATTAAGACTGCTTTTCTGTTGAGATGAACTCTCCCTAAGTCTTCACTGTCAAACTCAGCACGTGTCTTAGGAGTCAATCAACTTTAACTTTCATGGGCACATCATTTCCCTGTTCAAATACATCCCATAAATCAATGTCAGTAGCTAAGATAAAGTTTTGAAATTTAATTTTCTAGAAGGAAAACTTTTAGTTGTTAAATACTGGTGGCCTAGTGATGGAAGCTCTATCTGTCAACACATGTTCGTCAAACCCTGCCATGATCACTCTTAAGACAATTATGTCCTTTACATAAGAGACCTGCTCTGATACCAAATGTTAGTGTAGGATTTGACCAAGAGTGGGTTGAATTGGTCACTTTTTGAAATTAAAATCTTAAAGCACAAAATTAAAACCAATATCACTAAGATATCAGAGAAGGAAGATAGACACGAGAGATATATCCTGGTTCGGTCCTCTTAACCTATGTCCAGTCCTCAAAGCTCCTCTGAGATTTCTAAATTCACTATCAACAACAACCAGAGGCTTCACAAGCCTGTACAATGGGAACTCACTCCCCCTTACACTTTTCCCTAAAATAGAGTGTCACACCCTTTATGTTCCAACTCAAACTTAGCCTAAGTTTAAGGCCCCAACCTTGAGTTCCTCATCGGTTTACAATAAAGGTTGGCTAGATAAGCTCTCTCTAAAGAGTAAATAGACAATAATGAAGCACAAAGGATATATTGAATGATTTACAGAGAAAAGTCTGAGCGTAATGAATGCTAGAAGTTATTCACAGTGTTCGTCATTTTCTTTGTCTTGAATGATTGATCTTTTATCGTTGCAGAGCAATAAACTAGCCTTTAAACTCAATTTAATATCCGTTAGTCCTATCACCAACCAATCTTCTTTACCATTAATGAAGCAATAAATGTAGGTTGGATGAACGACGATGAAGATCGTAGACGAACGTTAAATACTTCTTGTCTGAGATTGAGTCTACTTCCATTCCTCATTCCATAAGTCAAGGTTCCTGTATTTATGAGAGCAGTTAGAATTCAAAAAGGTTTAGCACTAATAAGGAATGTTTCTGCAGAGCTTAGTTGAAGCTGTCAGAGATTATAGTGCTCGAGCATAGAAATTCAATGCTCGAGTATTGCAATGTATATTTCAAAGATAAGTTTAATGCTTTTAGTTGGTACTCGAGTATGGAGAGTATTTTGACAGCAAAACATAAGGCTTCTTCCAGGCGTACCGGTACGGTAACATACCAATTGTTGACTTGTAAGCAGTCCTGTAAGCCCATAATGCTTCTTCCAGGCATAAGCTCCAGTCCTTCTTCGAGGATTTAACCATTTTCTTTAGGATGCACTTTACCTCTCTATTAGAGACCTCAGCTTGGCCATAGTTTGTGAATGGTAGGCAGTGGAGATTTTATGGGTAACACCAAATTTAGAGAATAATTTATTCATGACTATATTGTAAAAATGGGTGCCACATCACTTACTATGGCCTTAGGAATATCAAACCTACAGAAAATATTAGATTTGATGAATTTTAACTCTGTTTGAGCATCATCTTTTCTAGTAGGAATCACCTCAATCCATTTTGAAACATAATCTACGGCACCCATAAAATCAATACCCCAAACATAAAAAAATCTCACAAAACAACAAGGGTTGTTGAGGCATTTCATGACGTTTACCTAGCTCCCCAAAATATTGACATCTATCGCAACAACGAAAAAACATATAAGAATCCTTAAACAACAAGGACAAAAAAATCCTGAGTCTAAAATTTTACTGGATGTTCTACGTGCATTGAAATGCCCTCCATAGACCATAGAATGGCAAGATGAGATGATAAGCTCAAACTCCTCATCAGGCACACACTTTCTGATAACTTAATCACTACACATTCGCATAAGTGAGGGTTGTCCCATATGTAGTGTCGAGATTCGCTTTTAAGTTTTTGTGCCTGATGTGAAGTCATAAAAGAGGGGTGAATCTAGTGACTAGATAATTTACAATAGGAGCATACCATGGCTCCCTGACGATTAAAGCACATAAGATTGAATCAGGAAATGAATCACAGTCACGTCAGAAGAATCTACTCCCCTTGTGTCATCCGGTAGTCGGCTTAGCTGATCCACTGCTTGATTCACAGCTCCTAGTCTATCCTTGATTTCCACATCAAACTCTTGAAGCATCAAATCCCATCTAATCAATCGTGGTTTTGACTTAGGCTTCTTGAGTAGGTACTTAACAGCTGTATGGTTAGTGAAAACAATAAAATGAGAGCTCAGTAGATAACGTCTAAATTTCTCCAATGCAAACACAATGGTAAACATAACTCTTGGATGCATATGCTATAGCTTGAGAAACCTTATCTATTTTCTGTCCAAGCATAACTCTTGCTGCATAGTTGGAAGCATCGCACAAAGCTCAAAGGGTAACTCCCAATTTGGGGCAATTAAAATGGGTGCAGAAAAAAGTTCATCAAATGCTACCTTGCAATGGTTATTAAAATCAAATTTGACATCTTTTTGTAGTAGCTTAGAAAGAGGCAAGGCAATTTTAATGAAATATTTGATGAACCCCTATAAAAACTAGCATGTCCAAGGAAAGAATGGATATCTCTCATGTAACACTCCTTATTTTCCCCTCTAAACATCATATTAGATCACTATTGAACCACTTTATAGGGACTTAGATAACTTAAATTAACCAAAGAAGTGAACTTGAAAATTTCATTTTCAGGTTACTATTCACTTGGTCATTTTCTAGATTTCTGGCCCAACTTTCAAAAATTATAACTAATTCTAGAAAAATCAAAATGGAGTGGTTCAAATTTATATTTGAAGCTTATAAAGTGATCTATAGGGGAAAAATACTCAATATTCCAGAACTTGCCCAATTGATATAGTTTATTTCATGAAAATCACTGTTCATTTGGTAATTTTCCAGTTTTCAAGATTTTTCTCTCAACTTTGGAAAATCATAACTCCTTATCTACACATCCAAATTTAACAAAATTTAGCTCATTTTAAAGATTAGGATGTGTAGTATTTAACTGGAAAGTGGCAGCTCAATCGGAGTTCGTTTGATATTTTCCATTGTCAATTGAAAACATGGCAGTTTCTAAGATTTTGGAACCCTTTACTTGAAAACTTGCCATTTCTAAAATTTTATTAAAACTTCTTTTGATCATTTTTAAACTTCTCTTCATGCATTCCTAACTTGACTACTTCTTTTGAAAATATTCATGCATGCATTCACATATTTTCACTATTTATCATGTAGAGGTTTAATTTACATAACTACAACAATCCTCAACATAATCTTCAAACATAATTCATAATTTCTACAAGCAAGATCATCATGATATGCCATCTTCTATCACCATAAACCTTGCTCTTACCCTTGCTTGTGCTTGTACCTAAAATGGTTAGTGGGGGAGGGTGAGATTTCAAGGAAATCCCAGTAGCAAACACTCTAATAATACATCTACGTGCATGATTAATAATGAGATCAAGTATTCCATGTAACAACAACAATCAATCAACTTCCCAAGTCAAGACAATCATTGCATAACAACCATCATGTTTTCACACAAGTAAGGTTTCATAATTTAAATGGCTACAACCACACAACAAACATGGCAACTAACACATATATAAACAATGCAAAGTAGATGTCAAAGTTAGGAGTGTTGCTACCTTGTCCTCTTAATTCCCCATTGAACTTGAAGCTCTCTTATTAATCTTTTCCAATGATTTATTTAGTATTTAAACTTCCTAAGCATTACACAAGAACATAATCATCAAGCTCAAGAAATCAACTTTGTAAGAAAACCATAAAAACGCACTAAAATCCTCTCTTGCACTTTCAAGACCCTTAACACTTTGAAACTTGTTCTTATGATTTCAAATGCTTCCCAAAAAAATTTCTCACTTATATCCTACACAATTTTGCCTTCTAAACTCAATGGAAGTATCAAAATCATCAAAATCCAGCTCCATCACCACCATCACATATCTGGACGAAAATCTTCCACAAGGACAATAACATGATTTCTCAAACTTTCAACATATATACCAACATATTCTTGATCTCAAACTCATTTCCATGAATTATATAACTCAAAAACAAATCTTCCTCATCAAATATAAAATTGGACAACACCTCCCCTTAGGGTTTGAGATTCCAAAATTCATACAAACAACAAACCCAAGCAATATATATACATCAATCTACTCCTTATCATTCAAGGAGTGATTTGCAACCAATCTTTTTCTCTAAATCCCACTCTTTCTCATTTTTCCTCTCATGTACCCTAACTTTCCAGCCACCAAAAGAGACCCAAAACTAAAAATCTAAACCGATAGAAAGGTCGAGGAAGCTCCAAGGATCAAGAATATGCAAAAGATTGCATCAAACATACTACAAAAGGCACTTTTTACGCCCTATTTTTAACCCAATTGGCACCCTTTTTCAAGGGGGCGCAAATGTGAGGGGCGTAGTAAGTAAAGGCCTACGACGCCCTATATTTGAAGATGGGGCGCCATAGGTATGTACCCTACGGCGCCCCATATTCTCAAAAAAGGGCGCCGTAAGTATGTACCCTACGGCGCCCTATTTTCTCAAGATAGGGCGCCGTAGCTCATGAATATTTTTTTAAAAAAAGCCATACTACTTCACAGACATGACCAGACCAGATCTGAGAGAGTGAACCAAGGAGAGAACTTGTTGAGGGCAAGATCAGGAAGAGACCCGTGTCTCGGTCTACTAGAAAGGCCAAGCCTTCCGCGAAACCCTCACTGACTTTCTCGGCATGATATTTCTTTCCACATTTATATCAAAAATCAAGCAAAACAGTCCATGATACAAACCCAAGGAAAAATAATTGAAAATGGACCTAGATTTCTACTTCAAACGGAGAAAGAAACGAATCAATGTAGAGGATTGAGGAAGAAGGAAGAAAGCAATGAGATCGGAATATGAACACGACTCATCTTGCTTCTTCTCTGCTCAGCTGCCATAGCAAGCCCAGAAAGATATGACTTTGCGTAAATTCATCGACAGGTTGAAGTACCCTGAAGTGGAGAATAAGATTGTGAAGGAGGTGAGCGAAAAATCCAAAGCTCCTGTGTATGATGGAGTGAAAGATATGACTTACACCCATGTGGCGTTGAGCGAGATCCGTTTAGCTATCCAGTGTTTCAGGCAGGACCAAGGATCTGTCTGGGGAAGGAGATGGCGTACTTGTAGAAGAAGGAGCAGCAATGCCATCAAGAGAGAGCTGTCGATTTGAAAAAAAAAAGAGAGAAGAACACTAAATAACACACACACGATGATTTGAATTTGAAAGGGGGCGCGCAACTGCCCTACGGCGCCCTTTTATTCATAAAGGGTGCGATAGGGCGCCGTAGAGGCGCCCTACGGCGCCCTTTTCCTCATAATAGGGCACCGTAGATATACTTTCAGTGCCCTATCCTGGTATAGGGCGTCTAAAGGTGCCAAAATTTTCAAAAATGCCACCGCCTTCACTTTTTACTCCCTTTTTTAAAAAAAGGATGCGAATTACAGTAGTAAAAAGTATATTCTGTAGTAGTGAAAACTCAACTTACCTTGGATTTCTAGGAGATTTTTCCTCTCTTCTTGAGCTCTCATGACTGACACTATTCTCACTCATTTGGGGCTGCTTGAGCACGAAAATGAGGTCTGGAAATGAAGGAAAAATTTGACCAAAAAGGCTTTAATGATTAACCAAATTGATCCAATGGCTAGGATTTCATTTCGCCACCACATCTAACACCTTTTGGCCTCTCATTGGTTGCAATAAAGTGGTCATAATGGGTGCACATGGGGTAAAAAAATCTGATTGTAACTTTGGTTACACTAACCAAACTGTAACACCTCTTATTTATCCCTCTTAGCTTCCATTATAAAGATTTGGAACCAATTAATGGCCTCAAATAACTCACATTGTCAAAAGGGACCAAAATGAAAACTTTCATTTTTAAGAAAGTTACTATTCACAGTTTTTAAGGCCAACTTTGAAAATTCATAACTAATTCTAGAAATATTGAAATTGAGTGGTTCCAACTTCTATTTAAAGCTTACAAATTCCTTTATGAGGGAAAAATACTCATTTGAACAGTAAATTGTCCAATCGGTACATATTCTTTCGTGAAAATGTACTGTTCATATGGTACTTTTTCATTTTTCCCAGGATTTTCTGTGATTGTTTTGCCAAATTTGGACAGTCATAACTTTCTGTACAAAATTCCAATTCCAGTGGTCTTTAGCTTGTTGTAAACCTTGCAATGTGAACTATTTTTCCACAACATTTCAGCTCATTTGAAGTTTATTTACTATGTTTCCCGACAGGGAAAAGTAGGGGAAATGACCAACTTTACTTTCAACACTTGGCCAAATTTCTACCCTACTTAACTTCATAACTTACCATTTTGATTTCTAAACCTTTCTTAACCATATTAACCTATGTAATTAGGCATTCTTAAAGCATATACTAGTTATCATAAGTCCATGATACATACACAAGTCATATTACATATTAATTACAACTTTAAACATCACAACATAAAGTCCATAACATATTCCACAACATTTCCTATCCACTTTGCTTCAAGAATCAATCACTTTCTCCTTACCCTTGAGTGTGCTTCCACCTAAAAATGGTTAGTGGGGGAGAGTGGGATTTCAAAGAAATCCCAATAGTAAAACTTGCTAACAAGTTTTCATAAAATGCATGACATATTTTCACCAAAAAAAAAAAAATAAAATGCATGACATATTTAACAATAAGTGTGAATGCATAAATGGAATGAATGTGCACATGAGACATGTATATGCATATGGCCATAGCACATCAAGCACATATTCACACTTTCATTCTCATAAAATAAGTCATGCAAAATTTCAATACAATTTCACAACATAAAGTTAAGTTAGAAGGTCTTGCTACCTTGTATCTTTAATTTCCCCTTAACTTGAACGCTCTCTTGTTCACTTTGGGAATCACTCTCTTGCACCAAACTTTAGCCTACACAATTGTCAACATAATGGCCATTAAACATAAGCCATTACCAAGACAAAAATCATTGTAAACCTCTCTTAAACTATCTCTTGAATTACATAAGCCTTAAGACATCAAACTTGTCTTTAATGTTTTCTAATGCTTCCAAAAACTTAGGCTCACTTTACAAATAACATTAATGATAAAAAGATAGCAATAATCAAATTAATACAAAATATTTTCCAATCATCTTATTAATTGCTAAATATCCTGGATCATTGCCATATCTCTTCTAAAATCATCAATTACTTCTTCTTCTGTTTCTATTTGCATCATCTATCCCTTGTTTGGAGAACCCACTCTTGGTGAGTTAAAATGGAGATAGAAATCTTCGAAGTGAAAGAGATGGATATGCTTATGGTGGTTCGATGTCAAACAAAGCTCTTGATGGCGAGATCAAGCCTTAGCAACAGTGTCTTTCAAGGGTGATTTTAAGAGCTATTTTAGATATATTGTGCGTTATGGGTGAGCAAAATAGACTTTATGGAGATTTATAATTTATTTGGACCTTAAATGCATCCATTAGGATTAAAGTATAATTACCAGTGATTGCACCTAATTAAAGTCAAATAAGGGTAAAATGGTCATAAACCTTTCAAATCCTATTAATTAAGTGAATTTTGTGAATATATTGTTAGTGTAGGATTTGACCAAGAGGGGGGTGAATTGGTCAATTTAAAATTTAAATTGAAATACACAGAGTTGACGTTCAAGAAGAAGAGGGACACTCATAGAAGCTAAAGACAATTCTTATTCAATATCATCCAAGGCATTTACAAAAATAGAAGTGAGACATTTATAGCCTTAACTCTAGCCCTAGGAATTATAAAGACAATATCTAGAATCCTCCTAAAATTAAATACAAATAACATTAATGATAGAAAGATAGCAATAATCAAATTAGTACAAAATATTGCCCAATCATCTTATTAATTGCTAAATATCCTGGATCATTGTCACGTCTCTTCTAAAATCATCAATTACTTCTTCCTTTTCTATTTGCATCATCTATCCCTTGCTTGGAGAACCCACTCTTGGTGAGTTAAAATGGAGTTAGAAATCTTGGAAGTGAAAGAGATTGATATGCTGATGGTGGTTCAATGTCAAACAAAGCTCTTGATGGCGAGATCAAGCCTTAGCAACAGTGTCTTTCAAGGGTGATTTTGAGAGCTATTTTAGATATATTGTGCGTTATGTGTGAGCAACATAGAAGTGGAAATATGTCTCTGGTACAAATTGATGAGAGAGAGAAAGGGAAAAGGGTGAAAGAGTTATAAGGAAGAGAGAAAGAGCTGGGTTTCAAAAAGAAGAGGGAAATTCAGGTAGAAGGAAATCAAAATAGTTCTTATCCAATATCATTCAATACGCCTATAGAATAAGATGTGTTTAGACATTTATAGCCTCAACTTTAACCCTATGGATTAAAGAGAGAACATTCCAAAATGAATTTGGTGCTGGAATTAGAACGTACACGCAGCGGAATTTAAAATTTTCTAATCCCAAATACAGATCTGTCAAAGGCGTTTAGATCGAGGAGATGAAGGCATACCTTTTGCGTTTCGAAAGTGTCCCTTCCTTTGTGTCTAGATCTCTTTAGATTCCACAACCTTTCGCACTCTTACTTCCAATCACGAGGAGCCGACGTTCTTTCAATCGCCTCTCTCTACCGGTATCCACGCGAACAGTCTCCAACAATAGCAGCGTGCTAGCGCCTCTTCGTTTCTCTCTCTCTCTCTAGGGTTTCGTGGCTCAAGAGTGAATTCAAATTCAAAAAAATGGATGCCTCTTCTGTTCACGAGCACTCATATTTATAAAGCTCAAGGAGTGCATCATAATTTAAGATTAATCTTTTATTAATCTTTAAAAGTTCAAATTTCAAAATTTCGGAGGATATTTAGGATCTAATCCTGCAATCCGAAATTTCAAAAAGAATATTCAAGATTCAATCTTACAATTTGAAATTTCAGAGGATATTTAGGATCTAATCTTGCAATCCGAAATTTCAAAAAGAATATTCAAGATTCAATCTTACAATTTGAAATTTCAGAGGATATTTAGGATCTAATCCTGCAATCCGAAATTTCAAAAAGAATATTCAAGATTCAATCTTACAATTTGAAATTTCAAAGGATATTTAGGATCTAATCTTGCAATCCGAAATTTCAAAAAGAATATTCAAGATTCAATCTTACAATTTGAAATTTCAGAGGATATTTAGGATCTAATCCTGCAATCCAAAATTTCAAAAAGAATATTTAAGATCTAATCTTGAAATTCAAATTTCAAAAGGATATTCAAGATCTAATCTTGCAATCCCAATATTCAAGATCCAATCTTGAAATTCAAAATTTCAAAAGGGATATTCAAGATCTAATCTTGCAACTCCAATATTCAAGATCTAATCTTGAAATTCGAAATTTGAAATTCAAAATGTGAAATT
>JANTPZ010132858.1:0-35185 GCA_025593235.1 Vachellia pachyceras
AGACGGTGCGTTTCGGTGAACCTGCAGGCATAGCTGGCAGAGCCGTCCTTAAATTGAACGGCGTGGACCATGCCGTCGCCGTCGAAAAAGTGATGTCCAGCGACAGGCTCGTGAAGTGGATTGGCTCCATTACGGAGGTAAACGCCACGAATGGAAGAGGGGATAGTCCCGGAGACGGGGAGGGAGTGGTGGACGGGGTTCTCCGGCACGGGAGCGAAGTTGCCGGCGATTTGGATGGTGGGGTCGGCAGTTTTGGGGAGTGGGTGATGGCGCTCGTGGGAAAGCAAAGTGGCTTCGACAGCGTCGAGGACGAGAGATGCAGCCTTCTGGAGAAGGTTCCATTTTTGAGGCAGCGGAGGGAGAGGGTGTTGATGGTAGTGGTCGGGGAATTGGAGAGCTTGGAGGGAGGACGTGGGGTTAAACTTGAGAGAGGAGGAGGAACGGGGAGAAGGTGAGTGTTCAGGGAGCTTAGGGTTAACAGTCCAAGAAGGAGAGGAAGCAGAGAGAGAAGCAGGCATGGCGAGCGATGGAGCAAGGAGTTGCAGGGAGAGAGAGGGGAATGAGAGAGCGGGAAGGGAGGGGAGAGGTATAAATAAGGGATGGAGGAAGAAGGCCCCATGTGGGAGGAGACCACGTGTAGGTCTACTCAAATGGTAGAATTCCTAATTGGCCTACATAAAATAGCATAGGAGAGACACTAAGGGCTCGTTTGGTTTCAATTTTCTGAAACCTAGGTTTCAAAACTTAGGTTTTCTCTTTCATACTCTCTTTTTACTACTTTTTTCTCTTTTCTCTTTCTTATTTTTTCTCTCTTTCTCTTTCTTACTTTCCTCTTTCCTACCCACTCTTTCTTACTTTTTTGCCTCGGAATCCGTAAAAGCTATAACTTCCCAAATATAAATCACTTTTCAAAACCTATGTTTTACCTCGGAATCTGTGAAACCTAGAGTTTCAAACTTAACTTCCAAACAAGCTCTAAAAGAGGTTTTGATTCTCGTTTGAGAAATGAGCAAACAGGTTAACAGCCATAACTCCCTAAACTTGTAATCTTGTCGACTGTCCTTTTCCCGCTTTTTCATGCCGCCTTCTAATTAACTGGAGCTCACAGTGGTAGATCATCGCGGGTTGATTTCCTCTTTTTCCTTTTTTTTTCTCCTTCAAAAGTAAGTGGATTTCACTCATAGCAGCTTTTAAAGCTACAAAAGTTCAACAGACAGACCATTCTAGGTTCAATTATCAGACCGACATTCCCAAGTAAACACTAAGAGCCCGTTTGATTCGACGAAAATCATGGGATAAAAACAGAAAATATGCATTTTTGTGAATGTTTGGTTGATAGAAGAGATGTGAACTGATTTTCTGACGAAAGTTAATTTTCCTTCAAACATGAGAAGATTGATTTCCATCATATTTGTAGGAACCGATTTTTAGTTATAGGTGGAAAAATCCAAATGATATATTTACTCATATCATGCTCCTTTTTCTTCTTGTCTTGGATGCCATGTGTTCCTGTAATTTCGTCGTTGTCATGAGGTGGCCAATGACATCATTGCTTTGCCCCTCCCCAAACAAATACATCAGAAAAATAACTTCTACACCATTACGATGAACCATGAGAAAGAGAAAATGAATTAAAATAGGTTCAAAATAATTTGATCAGAAAATAGAGGTAAACATAGTGTTATTTTTTCATACTTTGATTTTATATACGTTATATGTAACTCATAATTAAGCCATATAACGTTTAAAAATGGTGGTTTTGACTGTATGCATGTCATGTATATCTCATTGTTACAACACATAACGTTTAGATAGAAGGTGTGGTTTCAACACCTTTCACCAAATAAGAGAACAGTATAATTTAAACTTGTGCAGTTGCATACTACAACATCTCATTAGGAGGTAGCTAGCTGCAAATATTTTGCTTCCTTAAATTTATCTTCTTTAAGAACAACATCATTTTAATGTGTGACATTGTGATTAATATTATAGGTGGATTTGGGTCCTACCTATTGGGGTTCAATAGGAAGACATTTGAGTAAGAATGGGCTGATACAGAAGGCAACACTCTTACGAGCACCAAGGAACCTGAACTTGGTTGGATGATAGGTTTCTCTTTATAACAAGCTTTGTTGGGCTCTTCGATCAGGTTCCTCTCAGAAATGTACTATTGTTTCTGCCTTTTTGAACATAACAAAGTGTTGTGTAGGCAGATTCTAATGTTTGTGACCTGTAACATATCATGATCATAGACTACAAACTAACATACCTAAGTGTAACTGCCACTGTGGTTCTAATAAATATATGATGATAATTTTTTTCAAAATAAAAATTAAAAAAAGCTTGAAATTGGGGAGTGCAATGATCACGGTTTGTAATATTTTTCTAGTCATGGTAGACTACTACCAAACAAAGCAAGTAAAATATAATAGGGAGATTTACTATTTGGTCCCATGTAGTGAAGATATTTAGCAAATGGTCCTAAAGTTTAAAATATTTAAAAAATGGTCCCATTGACAACATGAGATGTTGTCAATGCAGCACATGGGGTTGTCACTTGACAACCCCTGACAACACCATGTGCTGTATTGACAACACCTCGTGTTGTCAATGGGACTATTTTTTAAATATTTTAAACTTTGGGACCATTTGATAAATAAGTCCCTTATGTGGGACCAAACAGTAAATTTCCCAATATAATAAAAGAGAGGTTATTTAAACTAATTTAAATTATAAATATCGTGTAATTATGTTCTACTTATGAACTATCTTATGGTTAATTATGTAATTGTTCATATAAAATAAGTACCTTTAACTAGATGTAATTTATAGGATTCCCTGAATTGTGTAGTACAATTTGTCTGTCAGATCCTCTCAAGCATTATTCAATAGCTTCCATGTAACTGGTCAGAGATAGAGAGGGAATTGGAGAAGCCATACCATGAAAAAATCAAGCTCTAGTTCGCTGAACATGTTTGAACTTTTCCTATTCATTATTAGCTTTTGATCCATCTCCAAGTTGGAAATTTCACCTACCTTCTAGCCATGACTAACTAATTTGAACCACCAAATTAATGTATGTAATATAAATGATAACAAAAATCTCTTCATAGCCTATGTTAGGTATGATAACAAAAATCTATTCATAGCATGTGTTAAATTAGGAATATCAAAATTCAAGTTTTTAGATTTGGAATTGAAGGTTGATGTGCTCAATGTGAGTCAAAGTCCATAAACTCAAGTTACAAAGGGTAACTCGAACTCAGGCTGTGACCTTTTCAACAAGAACTTTGTTTAGCTTTATTCTTAATATATGTTCAGTATTTTGATAATATATCTCAAATCACATATCTGATTGATGTGAAACTTATTTCTTATGAAACTAGACTTGTAACGTGGTTCATATATACCAAGAAAAATATCAAAACATTTCATATGGATGAGATATGAATTTCGAACTTGGCAGTGAGATTTAACACTTCATTACTGACATTTGCTCACTATGGTTATCATATATTTCGGAAGACAACAGTTTTGAGAATGATTTTAGTTTCACTTTAAAGTAGACTTAAAGAGCTTTCTAGGAATATATCATTTGTTAAATTTGGAGTTGAAACGAAGAAGTTACAGCCATTTGAAGTTGACCTAATACTTGATTCAGAAGCTCATTCGAATGAAAGGTGTGCTCGTTCGAATGAAATGTTTCATCTTCAACATATCCAAATGAAGCTTCAAGATAAGTATTAAAATCTTTAATAATCATTTAAATGAATTTAAAAAATCATTCGAATGAATGACCTTATTTGCAATATATTTGAATAAATTCTGGAGATGGGTATTAAAACGTTTATATGCCATTCAAATGATGTTCTTTGTTTTCAAAGTTGAGTATTATATTTTTGAATACTCATTCAAATGAATCATGCATGCATGTGTCTCATTCAAATAAGGCTCGTCTTTTGGATATCAGAATGATCCTTCAAGATATTTCAAATATTTAATACTCATTCGAATGAAACCAATTTGCATTCAAATGAAGAACTATTTTTTAAAATACATTTTTCAGAACTCATTTGAATGAAGCGTATACTCATTTGAATATAATCCTCATCTACATATTCGAATGATGTTTTAAGATGTGTATTAAAATTTATATGTCATTTGAATGAAGAACTATTTTTGAAGTACAATTTTCTGAATCACATTTAAATGAAGCTTATAATCATCTGAATATAATCATCATCTTCTTCATATTCGAATGATGTCTGAAGATAAGTATTAAAGTTAATATATATATATATATATGTGTCATTTGAATGAGCACTTGCTATATTCGAAATTAAGAACAGTATCAATACATAAAACGATTGAGGACAATATGGTCATTTGACACAATTTTCCTGTCTACTTTACTACCATTTTAACCCAACCAAAAAAAAATTCCTATCAAATTATTTTTCATTCAAGTGTATACCAAACATCCCTTGTCAAACAATATTTCTTTCCATTTCTTCCATTCCCATCAATTCTTATATCCAAACGGGCCGTAAGAGAGCTATCAGCAACAATAGCACCCATTGGCGGACCTAGGTGTAAGTCAGGGGGTTCAGTCGCACCTCCTGACTTCTAGAAAATTAGGTATATATTAGTACTATGTGATTTATTTTGTATTCACTACACATCTGTTAATTTTGAACCCACTAAATTTTTGCTCAAATTCTTCTCAAAATATATTAAGAATAAGTCTCACTTATCTTGAACCCACTATTAAAAATAGTTTACATTCCCTGAATCAGGGCCTTGAGTCCGCAACTATAGTACCACAATATAAAAATATCAAAGAAAACATGAATCACACAGCAACAAAAAACTGACTCAAAAACAACTAATCAGGTCCCAGCATTATGTAGATCATCTGCAAGGATTTTCAGCAAAGGAGAAGGGGGTTTTCCACCCATTCTTGCAAGCACTTCTCCCATAAGGCCGCTCGAGCATACCAATCAGCAGCTAAGTTGTTTTGTCCCGGTAGCTACTCAAAGACAACTTGTCCAAGCTATGTATGGAAAACTTCTCTTACCTAATTTTTAATACTTTAACATAAGAGTTAATCAATTTTTTTAAAGTTAACAAAGCCAATTAACTTATGTATTTAGCATGATTCTCCAAACTAATTAGCATGCCATATAAACTGATAAATAAATTAATGATACAAATAAATGTTTCAAAACATATATTATAATCAATTAATTTATTTATCTTTTTAATTTTTTTAAAAAATCAACTAATTTTTATATTAAAGAGCAGGTGTAAAAATATTATTTACATATTGTACGAGGTTTTTATTTTGGGTTAATTATAGTACATATAAATAGAAAGAGTATTTTACACTAATACACACGACACATCATTGGGTATAACACGTGTTAAAAGAAATATACGTGAAAAGTGTATGTCTGCTTTAGTATTGTTACGAAATCAATGTATAATTATTATAAATAATAAATTTAACGAATTTTTTCGATATTCATAAATTAGTTATATGTATAGCACTTATACTAAAAAGGGATTGTATAATATTAGTCACATTAACTAATTCGTTAGAAATAAAAAAAATGATAGTGAACTCGTTAAATCTATATTAAATTGAAATATTTTTTTACTTTACCCTTATTAAACGATAAGGAAAGAGAAAATACAGCAAGTCACTTTTTTGTATTAATTGAAGGGATATTATTGAAAAATGAGCATTAATTATCTAGCAAGTGAATTACTTCTCCACTCTTTTTTATAAGCAATAACTATCTAAATCACGTAAAACAAACTTGTGGTTAAAATTAATTAAGAACAATAATATGTAAGAAATTTTATTTTTTTCAATCATATCCTTATTTACGAAGATGATGAGTATGTGAGAGAATAAATGAAGAATAGAAGAGAGAGAATGAGTTGGAAAAATATACGAGAGAGACATATAATTAATTTGGGGTAAAAATGGAAAAGTTTGTTAAATTTTAGACAAGACCAAATTGTTGGTTATATGAAGGGTTAACCTTGTGAGAGAGAATATCACTAAACAATTTTTCTAATTACATATATTATGAACCAAACAATTTTTCTATAAGTGATTTATAATGTGGATAAAGGGAAAGTTAATTCTTTATTTCTAATTACATTATAAATTAACAAACTGTTAAAAAAAATCTCTCATTACATATTTCATTATCCACATATAACTGGAAGTTCTTTCAAGAAATAAATGCAACTTATCTTCAACGTTGCAAATATTCTTCAACCATGTGCAATCTACCTTCAATATAGGTGCCAAAATTTTTTACAAATAGTTAAAGAAATGTCACATGAAGTTAAAAAGGGTAGCACTTAATTAGGCTGAGGTGCTTAGTCACCATTTGACAATAACTTTTACAAAGTGGAATTTTTTTTTCTTGAAATTTGTCGTTATAAATCTACTTAAAAATATCTTGCTGGTTTTCTTTATATTCTAAAATAAATATATTTATTGAAACTAATTTTTATCCATTAGAAAGGTTTGAATTTTTAGCTGATCCTACGGGAGGAAATGATAATCTAATACTTTTGTTCTTTTTAATATTAAAGCCAACATATCTCTAATTAAAGTTTCCTTACTGATTCGATCGATCATTTACCTTTTGTTCATGGAAGATAAAAAAATAGTTAATGATAATTTAGTTATATTGAAAATAAGATTAGCGTGAGAATGTGGGAAGTCATCATCTTTATTTTAATGTGCATGCTTATGAAATCTTTCCCCCAACAGTGCATACAAATCAAGATAAAAAACATTTTGAAATCTGTAAAAAACATCTTGAAATCCATAAATTCTTCTTGAATTTTATAAATTCTTCTCAGAATCTGTAAATTCATTTTTTCTAAAGGATTCTCAAACACACAAACAATATAAAGTTGTGAAACGGAATTATTGAAAATTAAAATGAAGAGGATCGATAATCAGCTAAAACATATTAACTTCGTTGAATGGTTGGTTGGTTGGTTGGTGATGGAGAGAGATTCAATTTGTGAAGCACAGAGAATCAACGAACGAACGAACAAGTCAAGAGTTTTATTTTGGGTTGCAGTAAATTAACCTGCTAAAGCGATGATTTGTATTCATAATTAATAGAAGAGAGTGACATGGTGAGATGTGGTGGGGGAGTAACGGGCAGAGTCCCTAGAGATATTTGTAAAACTCTATGTCCACTGATGCAAGAATCTATTTTATTTTGATTAAAAGGAAATAAATGGAATGCAAAATTTTTAAACGCTAACATATTTGAAATAAATGGAATGCAAAAAAATTTTATGTTTAGTAGGATGAAAATAATGATATAAAATGATAATAAAATCATTGATTTCTATTTTCATTTTTAATAAGAATATTAAAACTGTTATAAATACATTATAATAGTATATGTCCATAGACTCTTGACTTCCTAAGTCATAAATACTATACATGAATTGTTGTTGAGAAACTAAAGAGGTATTCAATATATAAATGATCACAATGTATGTACAAAGGTTCCCAATGTATATTCATTTATATTGATTGTACTATTCATTTCTTATAACCCTTGGAGGTCACACTTAGAGGCCTATAAATAGGGCTTTGTACATGACATACATGACATTCAAAAATTGAATAGAATTCCTCTCAAAGTTTCTCTTCTCTTTCTCTTTGTTTATTTACATTTAATTTACAACACGTTATCAGCACGATAGTTTTCCGAAGGTATGCTTCCCTTAAAATTACCTTAGCAATTTCTTTTACTTTCTTTTATCATATTTTTTCAATCAATTTGGGATAATTTGAGCCACAATATGAAATTATGATAACTCTTTTATCAATTGTTTTAAACATTGAGTTTCATAAATAATATTTGGTATTGTTATTACTTGCCGTTTTAATCTCTTTTACAAGTTTTTAAACATTATGGATATTGTTATTTTAACTTGAATCCATACATATATGTATTAACTGAACTATATTATTCATTTTATAAATTCATTTTCTAGAATGAATTTTAAGTCTTATTATTGTTTTAGATTGTATAATGTCAAATCTTACCAAATTAGAATTTGAAGCCCTTGACATATCTAGCAAAAATTATTCATTATGGATATTAGATGGTGAAATCCATTTGAATGCCAAGGGTCTTGGAAATGCTGTTTTGCCAGAAAATGTTGCGTTTAATCATGACGAGACAAAAACAATGATCTTCCTTCGTTATCATATTCACGAAGGATTAAAAGCGGAATACTTAACAATAAAAGATCCACTGAATTTATGGAATGCCTTGAAAGAAAGGCTTGATCATCAGAACTGCCTAAGGCATTGAAAAAGGCTATAAGAAATATTCTGAATTTATGCCTACTTGTTGTTGAACAAACAATGAATTGTTCATAAAAAATCATGAAATACGCCCACACAGGATCGGTTTCGATTCTTGAAATAAAAGCAGCAATGCATAATAATTATGGTAGAGGGCATAGTCGTGACTGTAGCCTAGGTCGTGGCAGAAGACACAAAAATTCTCATTATGAGGTGGTTGTAACATTAATCATGACAACCAAAAAGAAAAGAAATAATAAGAAAGGGCATAAGAATGATTTCAGTACCACAAAAAGCCCTTGAAAAAAAATGCAATAGGTGTGGTATGAAAGGGTATTAGGCACGAGCATGTCGCACATCTGCTCAAGCCCCACTCGAAAAGAGTGGCAATAATGCGGAAGCAAATATGATGTATCATGATAATAATATCAAGGCAAAATGTGCATTTAAAGATGATAATCTTATATGCCTTGATGGACTGGAAGACATTAAGAGTCTTAACAAAATGATACATTTGGATAATAATTAATATTATAATAATTACATTTATATATTTAAGTAGCACTTATATTTTTTTTATCTTGTTTCTTTTAAATTTTTTAATGTACTTTTGTTTCTTTAATGAAGAATATAGATAATTCTCATCATATGGTTGAACATATGTCTGGTAGATAGTGCTATGACAAGCACGATATTGAAAAGCAGACAATTAATTATGGGAATGATGAATATTTGTATGTTACAAATATTACATCAGAAAAGAAATGCATCTTAGAAAAAAATTATTAACACTATCTTCTGGTTTGTACTATACAACTATTAGTACAATTGAGACAAATGTTATAATAAATCAGAAAGATGTTGATAAAGATATATTTATCGTTTGGCATGATCGGTTGGACCATCCTGAATCATCTATGATGAATTAAATGCTTGACATGCAATAGTAAACCAACAGTTTACTGATGAATTTAATTCATGTCATGAGATAGTGAACTAGAAGTTTACTGATTAATACAAATAAACAGTTTAATAAGATAAACCAGAAGTTTATCAATGAATTCAATGTTTTCCATAACCGGTTAGACTATCTCGGTTCAATTGTGATGCAAAAGATGATTGAGAATAAATGTGGATATACCCCGAAGTGTATATAGATACCACAATTTTTTATATGTTGTGTGTTACAAAGGAATATGTATTATTATGTCCTCATAAAGTTAAATACAATGTGAGCATTTCACATTCTCAAAACGGTTACAGGAATATATTTGTGGGATGGTGAATCCACATAGTGAACCATTTAGTTACCACATAGTTTTAATTGATGCATCAACTAAATGGTCTCACGTTTGTTTATTATCTTCTTGCAACATGAAGTTTGCAAAATTTTTTACTCAACGTATATGGTTAAGAGTATATAATCCTGATTATCCGATTGAAAATGCTATAGTACTAATGAATTTACTTCATTAGTCTTAATGAGGATTGCACATCCCTTGAAATTGATTTGAGTATCTTGAACTTCATGTTCATACGTAAAATGGATTAGCAGAATGATTGGTTAAATGGTTACAACCTCTTTACATGAGATATAATCTCCCATATTCTGCTTAGGAACTAGTCATTTTGCATGAAGCAACATTTATTCGTATAAGGCCACAAGTTATCATAAGATATCTCCTTTATAGTTGGTTTTTGGTTAAGAATCAAATATTTCCCATCTCAAAATCTTTTTGTTGTGCTGTGTATGTTTTGAATCTCATTCAATAATTAAGTATATTGAACCATTAACTGGAAATTCATTTACGGCATGGTATGCCGATTTTCATTTTGATGAGATAATTTTCCCATCATTAGGGGGAGAAAATAAGTATTTGGATGAAACTGGAGATAAAGAAAAAAACAAATTATATGGAATACCTTATCTTACTCACCTAGATCCTCGAACAAAACAATGTGAGCAAGAAGTTCAGAAAAATAATTCATTTGCAAAATATTACAATGAAACTGCCAGATGCATTTACTGATACAAAAATGATAACTAAGTCTCATATTCCAGTTGAGAATGCTTCTATTAGAATTGATATCCCAACGGGACAAGTGGTTAATGCATATGAAAATATATCACATTTAAAACATGGTAAACCACATGGTTCCAAAGATAAAAATCCTCAAAAAGAAAAGGAGCAAATAATAATGATGGTCAGCCTAAGGAAGCTACCATTAAGAAATCCATTACAGAGGCCCGTGACATAATTAATCAAATGACCTCTGAAGAGGTCCAGGTACCTAATAATGATGATGAGATCTCAATAAATAAATTGTCACTACGGGCAAGATATGGAACCAGAAAGATATTAATGTTGACGATACATATTCATGCAATATTACTATTCAAATAATAAATGAGGATATTGAATCTAAATCTGTCGAAGAATGTCGACATAGAGGAGATTGGCCAAAAATAGAAAGAAGCAATTCAATCGGAATTGAATTCACTATCTAAACGTCAAGTTTTTGGACATGTTATCCAAATACCTATAGGAGTAAAGCTTGTAAGGTATAGATGGGTTTTTGTACGAAAAGAAATGAGAAGAATGAAGTCGTGAGGTATAAAGCACGACTCGTAGCATAAGGTTTTTCGCAAAAAACCAGGAATAGATTATGAGGAGGCATATTCTCCCGTGATATATGCAATTACTTTTAGATATTTAATCAATCTGACAGTGCATCAAAAACTTGACATGCATTTAATGGATGTTGTTACAACATAATAGATCATTGGATAGTAAAATTTATATGAAAATTCCTGAAGGCTTCAAATTGCCAAATAGCTGTGAAGATTCACGTGAAAATTATGCAATACGTATGCAAAAGTCCCTATATGGGTTGAAACAGTCCGGACGAAAGTGGTATAATCGTCTCAGTGATTATTTGATAAAAGAAGGATATCAATGATCCCTTATGCCCTTGTTTTTTTATTAAAAGGGATGGATCGGAGTTTGTCATAATTGCAATTTATGTTGATGACTTGAACATTATTGGCACTCCTAAAGAGCTTCACAAAGCGATTGATTGTTTGAAGAAAGAATTCAAAATGAAAGATCTCGAAAAGACAAAATTTTGTCTTGGTTTACAAATCGAGCATTTAACCAATGGCATATTTCTTCATCAATCAAATTATGTTGATAAAAATTTTTAAAACAATTTTATATGGATAAAGCGCATCCATTGACTACACCAATGGTTGTAAGATCACTTGATATAGAAGAAGATCCTTTTCGCCCTCAAGGAAAGAAAGAAGAACTACTTGGTCATGAAGTACCATATCTTAGTACCATTCGTGCATTAATGTATCTTGCTAATTCAACTCGGCCCGATATTGCATTTGCTGTTAATTTGTTAGCAATATTTAGTTCTTCTCCAACTAAAAGGCATTGGAATGGAGTTAAGCATATACTCCGATATCTTCGAGGGACAGCAAATATGTGATTATTTTATTCCCATGAATGTGGGTCACATTTGATCGGTTATGCAGATGCAGGATTCTTATCAGATCCACACAAAGCTATATCTCAAACCAGATATTTATTTACATATGGAGGTACAGATATATCTTGGCGTTCAATAAAGCAATTTTTAGCTGCCACATCAGCAAATCATGCAGAAATTATTGCAGCACACGAGGCAAGCCGAGAATGTGTCTGGCTAAGATCATTAATTCATCATATCCCGAAGATGTGTGGCTTCTTAGAATAAGATATCCCAATAGTTTTGTATGAAGATAATACAGCTTGCACAGCTCAAATGAAGGAATGATACATTAAAGGGGATAGAACAAAACATATTTCCCCTCAACCATTTTTCACTCATGATCTTGTAAAGAAAGGTGCAACATTTCAAAAGTTTGTCCATGACATCGGTATTCGCAGACTCAATGATCTCAAGTGATGTCATCATGAGGGGGAGTCGATACACACTGTACTTTTTTTCCCTTATCTAGGTTTTATCCCACTGGGTTTTCCTAGAAAGGTTTTTAATAAGGTAGCATTGGAAAGTTTATCAATAAATAATGTACTCTTTTCTTTAATTGGGTTTTGTCCCACAGGGTTTTCCTAGTTAAATTTTTTAATGAGGTACATTTATAATGGACATCCAAGGGGGAGTGTTATAAATAC
The DNA here is from genome assembly GCA_025593235.1 of Vachellia pachyceras. Classification (NCBI taxonomy): domain Eukaryota; kingdom Viridiplantae; phylum Streptophyta; class Magnoliopsida; order Fabales; family Fabaceae; genus Vachellia; species Vachellia pachyceras. The sequence continues at coordinate 12,547 of JANTPZ010132858.1, forward strand.
ATTATAAGAGTGGGTCTCCATAGACTCTTGACTTCTTAAGTCATAAATACTATACATAAATTGTTGTTGAGAAACTAAAGAGGTATTCAATGTACAAAGGATCACAATGTATGTACAAAGGTTCACAATGTATATTCATTTATATTGATTGTACTATTCATTGCTTATAACCCTTGGAGGTCACACTTAGAGACCTATAAATAGAGTTTTGTACATTACATTCAAAAATTGAATAGAATTCCTCTTAAAGTTTCTCATTCCTCTCAAAGTTTCTCTTCTCTTTCTCTTTGTTTATTTACATTTAATTTACAACAAAAACAAATATTTATTATTATCTATGGCTAAATTATGAATAAATAGACATTCAATATAGATACAAAAATTATTATAAAAAATAAATAATAATATAATTATTGGGTTTCATTAAGATATTAAATAAAATCTATTTTATCCTGAAACTCATTGCCTTTTCCATGTTATATAACAGTAAGGTACATAAACCGTACCGAACAAAACAGTGAGTTAAATATCAATGGGTTAGACCGGGGTCAAACGGTGAGGAATACAAAATTTAAGAATAAATCTCATTACACATTAACACAATTCAACTATCCAAAATTGAAAATTCTAAAAATTAAGTAGTAAATTCTATTATTAATAAAATAACAATTACCAAACCGACCATATATTTATAGCGTATCTATTATCCAACATTAAGTACAGTTTCAAAATATTCATTATAATAAAACATCAACATATATAGTAAGGGGTTCAGTTTTTTTATTTTTTAACATTCAAATTTGAAATTTTGAAAAAATCTACCCAACTAGGTGAGTCAACCGGGTTGACCTAACCTGAGGTCAAAACACAACACGGACTGGATTAGAAGTTGAGTTGCCGGTTTCCGGTTTGGCCGGTCTTGGTTCATTAACCCTGTATAACAGCGATGGATATATAACAATAAAATAATTAGTTTTCATGTTATTGTTAACAAAAATGTGAGAATAAATAATTGGCATAAATATAAAATGCACATTATAATTCAGCCAATAAATTTGAATCGATGTTGTTCAGCTAAAAAAGTGTAAACATAAATGAATCCATTAACGTTGAGAATTAATTAAGCATTTTCACTCCCGTTTTTAAGGCGTTTTATATATAACGGAACATCCAGCAAGCCAGTTCAAGCAAGATGCTGATTAACCCTATGCGCTCGTTAATTACTATCCCTTGCACACCCCACTCTTCTTATAAATCTAATCGATGTTTGGTTAATTCCATGCTATGACTCTCATTTACAGTGTATGGTTGACACAGTCAGTTAATCTACTGTGTAACTTTGATTATAACAAATTAAGTAATTTGAGTTGCATAATTTTGGCCATGTAATTTGAGTTGCAGTTTACATGAATCAACATATGAATATCTATACCTTCAATACTTGTTTCTAATTTTTGGCTTTAATGGTGTTAAGAAGATCATGTTATATTTATTTGTCTCTTTTCTAAATAAAATGTTACATTTCATTCCATGATTCACACATTAAATAAAATATAAATTTCATATTAAATAAATCAATGAAATTGGGGATGAAAAATATCATGAAGCAATATCTTATTAGTATTTATAGTTTATTTTTTATTATGATAATTTTTTGTTATTTTAATACTCTAATTAGGATTAGTTACATTGTTGTTGTTCTTATAATTAGATTTAGGGTTGTCGGTTAAGGTAGATTTTATCTTTGAATAATTCATATTCATACGGTTATTTCCCTTTCCTTCCCCCTCTACTTCCACTTTTCTATCCCTTTCCTTCCTGTTTGACATGTTAAATACTTTTTGATTATCATTTCATTGCGTTATTACATTTACTGTTGTCACTAGCTAGCTACTCCATTTGCAAACAAATCAACTGAGTAATATAAGGATCATAATGCTGATTTGTTTTAATTCTCAATCCACCAACAGAAAATAAATATCTTAACCCGCCACGCGATATCAACAAATTATGATTCAGCATACGCCGATTCCAAAGAATTGAGAAATTAACTTCCCCTTTCTTATCATACTACAATCGTTCTCTTGCATGAGCATGCATATATCTCACACATATAAATCATTCACCAATAAAATAATTCCATCGAATTCTTCTCATCATGTATTATTGTTGGACACACCATCCTCTCTGTTCAAGAATCATCATACGTTCCTTTTTTCTTCACTTCCCCCTCTTAGCTTATACTAATAAATGAACGCATTTAAATCACTCATGTTATTATTTAAGGAGCTAATTCTGATTGTATCTGATAAACCATAAAAAAAACACTGGTAAATGTTCAACCAAGCTCTGTTATAACTAACATATAAACATGTGCTTCCCCTGCAACTTCTAATTTATACATTACTTCATCTCTTCCTTTCTCGCTACAACTTTGAAAATCCATCTAACATTAGACTTGTATATATACATGAGCATTAAAACATTGACCTACTGGATCACGTTCTCATCGCTAAAACTGAATAAACTGCAGTACATTTTCTAAGCTATATATGTGTGTGTTAATATATATATATATATATATGCATGTGTAGGTGTTGGGTGTGAAATGAGGCTTAATATTATTACACCAAACCAGAAAAATATAATGTATGTTGGGAGATGAAAATATGGGCTGGGCAAGCCAGGGAAATAGTTGTTTTAGACAGAGCCAGATTCAGTGATATAATAATATTAATATACGTGGTTAGGAGTGAAACACTAGTGTTAACCACTTAATTAGTTAATGACCCAAAAGTCAATATAAAGGGTCATAGTGTAATGATTTTAGTGTGTGATTAAATAATTGTCACCAAAGGGTGAGAGGATGAAGAATCCCTACCAATATGTAAAGAAAGGGAGGATAACTTGGATTTTCCACTTCAAGAGTCCCCAAAATGGGGTTAATTCATCACCCTCAAAAGAGGGTAGATAATTGTTGTACCCACATGGGTTTGTAATAATATATTCAATTTCTCAATCTCTTCTTGATTTCAATACTTTTAACATGGTATCAGAGCAGGCTGTTTTCTTGGGCCCAAGATTGCTGAAGTTCTAATCCCAATATTGCTTCAAGAAAAGCCAGACTTCAAGGTCAAGCATCCTTGGGAGAATGATGTGAATTTAGGAAATGCTCAGACCAAAAGAAGATGCTCATGTGGGGCAGTAAGAAGAATACTGTTAACTCGTGAGGGGGATGCGTCTTGAACTGCAGCAAGAAATGCCAAAGAACAACGAAAGAAAGACAGGAAGAAAGAAAGAAAAGCATTCTTAGATTTCTCTCCTCTCATTTGACAAGTTTCAGTCTCTTCATTTGCTGATGGTAACTGAGATCGGAGAACTCCCTTCTCTCTTTCCAAACTAAGAAGTCTCATTTGTGCCCGCTCAACGTCATCCATCAAAAGATTCCAGCTCAGACAACTTGAGATCTTGCTCAGCAATTGATGCAAGAGTTTGATAAGGATTAGGAGCCTCATAAAGCTTTTGATAGATGTTAAGAAAAACATTTTCTCCAAATTTGGCTCTCTTAGTCAAAATCTTTCCGGAAGCTGGAGACGACAGAGATCGGAGAAGAAAGAAAGAAAGAAAAGCATTCTCAGATTTCTCTCCTCTCTCACCAGTGCCTCCTTCACAGTTATATTGGATTCTAAAAGCATTAGTATGGTAGCTGGTGCAGTTGCTTTGTTTTCTGCATTAGTACAGTCTCTTTATGGCTGTCGGGTCAGAAGCAGATTTCAATATGCCACCAAAATCTTGTCAATCTCCATAACTTTTCCTTCGGCTAGAATCATGGGGTTGGTCTTCTCATCAATCATCATTGGTACTCTTTATTGCTTTTTCCTGGTTGCTGGGATAGGAGGAGCTAAAGCTATTGAAAGCAAAACCAAATTGGCCGCCTTGTTCATCTTGGCAATCCTGCTTAGCTTGGGATGGACCATGCAGTTTCTTAAGAATGTGCTGCAAGTATCTGTCTCAAGAATCATGTACATGAATTTTGCTCATGGAGTACACATTGACACAAAAGTGGCACAAAAGCAAGGGCACGTGGCAGAGACAATAAAAGCGTTAGAGTTGAAGCTCAAAATTTCCAATAATGATGCACTTATAAAGGAAGAGAAGAAGATCACGAAGAAATGTTTGTATTGTTGTGTGAATCAAAATTGTATAGTTTAACTCACTCCACTCCCTTGTAATTTTTGTATTGGAAAGTTGAGCACCTAGAGTTAAGGGATGTCAACTTAAGCGGGGGTGTTGGAAATATAGTTAGTTAGAGTGGTTAGTGTTAACCACTTAATTAGTTAATGACCCAAAAATCTATATAAAGGGTCATAGTGTAATGATTTTAGTGTGTGATTAAATAATCGTCACCAAAGGATAAAAGGATGAAGAATCCCCGCCAATGTGTAAAGAATGAGAGGATAACTTGGATCTCCCACTTTAAGAGTCCCCAAAATGGGGTTAATTCATCACCCTCAAAAGAGGGTAGATAATTATTATACCCACATGGGTTTGTAATAATATATTCAATTTCTTAATCTCTTCTTGATTTCAATACTTTCAACAATCGTTTACGCGTATGTCTCAACCAGTCACAATGAAACACTTGTTAACAATATTCCCACATTCTTGTCATAGTGACATTCTTACTTATTATTTCCTCTTCTGACGACGTGCTCACTACTTACCAAAGCCACCCCACTTTATTGGGTGCTTTAATTTAATATATATGAATAATCTATATATTTTATCTCATGAACCCACTAAAAACCCTCGTATAGATTCACTTCCACTGCGAATTAAAACTACATATCGATAATAATTAAGCACAAGCGCAAGTTATTCAACTCACAAACTACAATTCCTCCTGTTGACCCAAAAGGGGAAAACAAGTAATTTAATGTGTGAATATTTTTTCCAGAGAAATAAATGCTGTTTCATCATTCATGGCAAAATGTTTCAGGCAGAGTCAATATTCAAACAAGTTTGTATTCCTTAAGGGTTAAGTTTTTTATAAATTAAAATTTGTAAAGGAAAATAACATAAAGAATGAAACTATATATTTAGAAACTTGTGATCCCTCTTTCCAAAAAAGAAAATGCAAAAGAACTTGATAATGATCAACTGTGAGTGTTCATACACGTGGGGCTCAAGATTCAAGCCCCACATTCACACGGAAGAATTTAACGATGACGACCATATAGGCATGCTTTTATTCATCATGATTAAGTGATGAGTAATTAATTTAAGCTATATTTAATAGATTATCTAAGTTATGTAAGTATGCATGTATGTACGTACATTATGTATGTATTTGTGTGTGTGTGTGTGTGTATGACATAATATAGCGTGTTAAGTTATACAATTATCAAAGAAAGAGAGATTTGGGTCATGAGTATTTGAAAGTAATAGCACCTGCACATGAAATGAACTGCTATTAGCCCGGGTAACCAAAATTAAGACAGAAAAAAAGGAACATTGATGTGCTGTTGAAGATTTCGAGGATAATGGAGAAGAGAATCAAATTAATGATTGAAGTCGGAAGGCAATGGATGTCGTTATTTAATCATATTAAGTAAACATTCAATGTAGGCATATGGGTGAAGAGGAGTTAATGACCCTTTAATTGGGAAGTCTGAGCATGTCGAATAGATCCTTTTGTGCCATGGGAATGGATTGACTCACACATGGGGAGGGAACATTTAGAGTTATCATTTGCGTTTTACAATTATCAATATCACATTATAAAATTTCTTGGTCGCATGCCAGAACATGCTTAAAACTCTCTCCCCATTCAAAGTCCTCCGAAGCGAAAATGAATAGTAGCTTATTTATCACACTGCAATGTATTAATTAATTCAAGGTATGAGCTCGGATTCATGCTTAGTTGCGTCCCAAGAATATACATATAAACCCTATACAGTGAATTGTAGCTAGCCATCAATTCCGTAGAATCCTCGTAGCCAGCAGAAGGAATTAAATTTCACAAATTGAGCTAATAACAATTAAAAACTAATGTCAACTCCTGAAGTTTGTAAGTAATTATAGTCTATATTTGAATTCCATATTATTATTAGTTGATTAGCCACATGATGATTAATTCACTGTTTCTTCAAGTGCATGCATGCATGACCAATTGACCATATATATATATATATATTAATAACTGTGTGATTGATTGAATGGAAATAATGAATGATGTAATTTAGAAAGATAACGGTTTTGGTAGTGGGGCTTGTGTGTGTGTAGCTAGCTCTTCAGGTTAATTAATGAGCGAGCGCGCTCCATGTGCTCTTGTTACATTGGTTGTCCCGGGAGAAAGTGGACCATTATCACTATTAGTGTCAAGTTATTTGAATACTCTTAAATTCAGGTTTTTTCAAGGCCTAGATTTAGTTCCCTAAATAAACAAATAATATCTTCTCTCACACACATTATATATTCTTAGTGGGGTGATGATAAATCATCTTTCGCGTGGTGTGTGTGTGTGTGTGTGTAATTTGAGTACCCATCAAACTTAATTATCCCACGGACCTGGAGATATTTCAAGATTCATTGGTCCATTTTTCTTTGTTGAAAGGTACTATATATGTGTGTGTGCTGTATACACTAGACTGTGGATCTCTCTTATATGGGTAAGTGCTCATGCATGATTTCATAACCTATATATATAAAGCAATTAATAATTACCAAAGGTTTAATCCGCACACCAATATATTTAATTAGTATCTTTCCTCTTTTCCTTAATGTATGACGCCTTTTAGAAGAAATTGATGGTCCAAGATATAATTACCATTTAATGGTTCATTAATTAATGTTTTCTAAATATTAATCCTGTCACAATTTACTGGGAAGAGACTTGATTATTTAATGTATAGTGATTCTCCATGCTTTAAATAAGAGTATAACCGAAAAAGAAATATTTCGTTTTAGTACAAATCAATGGATATGACTTATACTATGCACCGGAGGGAGGGATTCTTCAAATCAAGTTTTTCTCACATTTAACAATTTTGATACTGCGACTCTTGCAAAATCTTTGCATCAATTAGAAAAGGGATAAAAATACGTATAATATATATAAATATATATATATATATATATATATATAGTGGCCACACAAAACGATCGACACCTAGGATTAACTCCTTTTGTTTTTTTTTAAAAATAAATATGCATATAGACGTTTGGAAGCAGATAACTAACAAGTACGTCCGCGAATAATTTTGTGCTCCACTTGTGAGGAAAAAATAAATATTTTGAATAAATAATTGATGGGGGCATTAATGAATTAATATATGGTGGCAGATCCAAAAGGCAACCGACTTTACCAGAAAAAACTACTAACGGTCCCAGCCAGGCCAACTAACTCATTTGCGCCCAATCCAATGGGATGATTATTAGTATAAATTTTAGAGATATGATGCCGGTTTCCATGTCTACATCCACATGTGCACTGGAAGGTCACAAGTCTTCAAGAGATCGAGAAACTTTTAATCATCTAACGTCCTGGCTAAGCATTAATTTGCCCAGACAGTTTAACATTAAGTGATATTTCTACATATAAATAAAAGGCAATAGTATTACTATATAAATATATATATTTATATATGAACCCTTATACTATGTGTGTGTATCCACAGAGAGAGAGAGAGAGAGAGAGAGAGAGGAGGGAGCCAGGAGCATGCATAGCATATGGCCATATACACAGAAAAGCACATGGAGAGAACAATGGATGAAAGTGGTGGCCTGGGTAGTCTACCATACAATCGTGTATTTGTATAACAAATGGGGAAATAATAATAATAATAATAATAATAATAATATATTATTATTATTATTATTATTATTATTATTATTATTATTATTATTATTATGTGGTGTCTCTTTGTTTTGTAAGGACTGCATGAATATCTATGGAGTCTTTCCAATTTCAAGTTTATGAGGTGGACGCCTGATATACCCAATCAATCCTTATATTGTTTTTGTGAATTTTGATGGGTGAATCAATTTTAACCCTTTGGCAAAAAAAATCAATTTTAACCCTAAAGAAAATAGAGACAAGAGAGTTTTAGAGCTTGTTTGGATGTAAGGTTGAAAATAGCTTTTACAGATTTCGAGGCAAAACCTAGGTTTTGGATAATAGATTTTGGAAAATAGCTTTTACAGATTCCGAGGCAAAACCTAGGTTTTGAAAAGTGATTTATGTTTGGGAAGTTATTAACTTTTACGGATTCCGAGGCAAAAAAGTGTGTAGGAAAGAGGAAAGTATGAAAGAGAAAAAGGAGAAAAAGTAGGAAAGAGAAAACCTAGGTTTCAAAACTGAGGTTTTGTAATCAAAATAGCTTTTGGGAAAAAAAAATTTGCTTGGACAAAACCTCGATTTTGAGATAAAACCTAAGTTTTGAAACCAAACATATGTTTCAAAAGTGGTTGCCAAACCAGCCCTTAATTTGGTTGATGGATGAAAATTGACCGATGAGAGGCTGTAATGTGTGTGTGTGTGTAGTCCACTGGAATTCAAGGTATGTTGTATATACATATACGACCTTTACATATCATCCTCTCAAACCAAACGAAGCCTTTTTAAAAATTAAATTACATAAATGGATGGATGATAATTGATCATATATATATATATATAACTCAGCCTTTTATGAATGCATGCTACATGTAAAAATATAATAAATGATTAGATGAGAGAAGATGCATGCTAGCTATGTACATACATATATAATGAGGAAGACGTGTATATTAATATACGTGTATATATGTGTGTGTGGAGTATATACGCAAGTGTCAAGGCAAAGCGATTCAAGTGTTCGTCAAAATCAAAAGTTAGGGGGGAATTAAAGTAATTTAAGAAGGATGTAATTATATACAATTAGGATGATGATAATGATGATACATACACATCAGGGACCAGTTGTATCTTTCTGCCCACAAATGAAATGTTGGGTTGGATGAGTCTCAATTTTTTGGATAATTTATGTACCTGATAAATTTCTATTCTCTGTGAAATAAGTGTACATAAATTTCTATTCAAGTGTTCTAGCAATGTCCACAATGGCCATGGAAGTCCAGCTATTCGATGGAGTTGATTTCCCAGATATGAGTGGCTAAGTGAGTCCGTGTGATGGTGATGATGAAGCTAATCTGAGTTCATGAGCAATTAGGGAGTTATCTGAATTTTAATTTTACTTTTTAATCTCTATATGTACAGATTGTAATTCTAGATTGCTAGAGGTTATGATTTGTATGTATGGAAGATGATTATGATATTTGATGTAATCTAGATTGTGATACTTATGTTATTGGTACTCTAGATTGTAATTTGACTATAACACTCTTGTTATTCAATTACTTTCCTCTATTCTCTTGAAATCAATTGATTTACTAGTTTTCTAGAATTAATTAGAGGTGAAGAAGATCTTTTATGAATCTAAAATGAGCTAAGCACTAAGATATTCCTATTTGATTAATTAAGTATAGGTTTGGATTATATTGAAAAGTTAGGAATGTTGATTAGTAAGATTTCTTACTAGTCCTTATACTTAGTTAAAAGAAGCATTTAATGTTAAAATTGGATAAGGAAGGTTAGTGGGGTCAATCACCTAGAACATTTATCTTATATAATTTAAATACATTCATTTAGTTCAATTAGATAGTGAAAAACACATATGATACTCTTGAATTAAATTGTTAATTACACTAGATTATTTAGGAACTAAATATAAACTTCACGTAGAGATCGATCTAGGTTACTTATCATATGGTGCATTTAGTTTAGTTTTATTTGATTGTCCTAAGACATGGCTCACCGGTCCCCACAAAACATATGCATATATGCATGCATGCATCTGCTTGGCGTCTTGCATGTGCCACCCAAAATGCCCAACTGCTGATGCTGCTAATTAATTAACAAATCCATGAATCTTCATCCTTAATATTTATTAGCCAGCCTATCTGCTTCTTGTTTTAGCTCAAATGAACAAGCACATCCATCCTAACTACCTATGTATATTTCCTCACAGTTAAATTCCATTATTCGGCATTTATTTTCAACTCTCCCTCCCTCCCTCCCTAGCTCTCTATATAAAGGTTTTTGCAATCGGCAAGATCTATAGTTATTTAATTTGACTGCATTGGAGCCAACACTACCCACAAATTAAATCATCTCCTTGCTTTTTAAGAATCACTATGAAATGTCAAATAATAAATGAAACTACCAAAAAATCTCAATGATTAGCGTGTGAGCAACATTTTCAATGGTTATATACATATATGGTCATTTCCCATATTGAAACTTATCATTACATACTGCTCATTTTTCAAAGATTTTATTCCCTTTTTAGGACCTAATGATGATTCTCTCCCCTTTTATTGTGGGCATAACTCACACATCATGCATTCCCACAACCATGCATGCGAAATAATTTTCTGGGGGAGAAAGTATTGATGAAATTTCATTTTATATGTCAATATGACGATGCTACGTCAAAATGAATGAGCCGTATAGGACGTTTAGTTTGAAACTAACACCATCCTTAAATAATTACTCCATTTAGGAACATATTTCCTACCACGTTATTTTGTTTTAATTTTTTCGGTATCAGCAATATATATATATATATATATATATAGTTAGAGCCTTATCTCTTTTTGCCCCCTTCTTTTACGAAGAGTATCTCCCACATATAGTGGAAACTAATCTGTTTCGTGATACGGAGGCAAATCCTTCCCGATTAAATTTATTCTGTTCATAAGAGTTAAGAATCCGATTCATAATACTTCCTCCTACTCACATCAACTTAAGTTTGACATACATAGTGATCTAGTCTCACAAGGTCTAACCTTAATTTGATACCTCTAACTTTTTTCTATAAAAATAATTATAATTACATATTGTAATTGAGTTACAGAAAGTTATGCACATAAATTTTATTCAATCAAATTAGGGTATGTGCTGTATTTTCTTTATTCTCAATTATATTTATCCCCTCAACATTAGATGTCATTTATTCACGTACCAATTGAAGTCTCATATCATCAAATCTAAAGGCTCAAAAAATATAAAGCCTGTAGATTTGGTTTGGAGGTATTGGTCACGGCTGTAGACTCGACCACCGTCAAAGAGCAGCAATCCGCGACGTCTATATATAGTGATCGTGTTATTGAAGATGAGCTGAAACACTCATTCTAAAGTAGTTGAAAAACTAGGCCATCATCCTCTAAGTTCGGCCAACAAGGAATGTACAGACTTGCATTGAATGAAGTTCCATCTTATTAAAGTGACAATGTCTTCGGACTCAAAAGACAACAACATCAATGTTCCGATATGGGTGGGATTTGAAGTCACAGCTTCATGGCTATGAGCAAACTATTTAGAAACTGGATCAACCTCATTTAATTTGCTCGCTCCACAAGAGGTTTGTTTGGAACAACGTTTCCAAAAGCTAAATGCACGTTCAACAGTTTTTTCCGTAAAATGAGATAATATCCTCCTCATATTTACTTCGGCTTACGTAAAAGTACTTCTCTACCGCGTTTCCAAACAGACCTAAAGAAAGAGAGCTGTACGGCCTTGCAATAGCAACCCACATGGAATCGAAGGTCATATCACAAAGATTGCCGCTATATGAAGTTTTATGTGGATGCATATCTATCGTAACAATGCAAAAGGTGGAGGCATTGCTTTCAACTGCCTTGCATGACTAGCGAGATAAGCCATGCTAGAAGCCAACCTTTTAAGTAACAGAAAACCAAGGACCCAAAAATGAAGGAGATGAATGAGAGGAATTGCAAAATCATATAGAGATATGGGTCAAGTATTAAATCAAAGAAAATACGCATTCCATTTGATGAGAGGAATTGTAAAATCATATATAGATATGGGTCTAGTATTAAATCAAAGAAAATGCGCAATCCATTTGATGAGTTTATAAATTGCATTTTTAATAATCTCATCACTTAGCGAAAGCTCCTGCCAAATTTAAGATGGGTTTGATGAGTCAACGGTTTTTGTTAATAGTGAGATTGATGACATTAAATTTGAGCGATTAAAAATGTATTTGTTCAACTTAAGAAACTAAAGTAACCTTATATAAATATAAAGGATCAATTGTACGTGTCATATTCATGAGAATGTGACAAATAAAATGGTCTCTTCACCCTATAGCAAGCTAGTCGTACATAGGGGTAGGGGTGTGCAAAAACCTGATGGACAGGTCCGATCCTGTCAAGTCCATCCCAAAGTTCGTAGCCCAGTCTAATCCATAATAAGTAATATAATAAAATATGACTGGATCGGACTGAACTAACTGGTTAGGCTGGACCAGGTTCTGGACTAAGTGGTCTTGTTTAGTCTAATCTAAATGATTTTCTTAGAAAATATTTTTTCATTTATATGTTGCTTTATTATTTTTTATTAATGTTATTGGAAACTCTTAAGGGCTTACAATTAAATTTTGTTGTGTTGGGATGATTTTTATATAATTGTAAATATTTTTTTGTTATCTTAGTTGTCTTTATCATGGTTTAATTTTTTTTTTTGCTAAAGTGTATTATTCTTCTATCGACCTTTCATAAAGAAAAATGAATAAAAATTAAGGAATGTAGGGTTTTGGACTGTCTGGATGAGTCATCTAGTTCAATAGACTAAGTCTAGTTTAACCGGACCTTGGTTTTACACTGGATCAACCGAACCAAGAGTTATGAAGCCCAGTCTTTCCAAAAATAGACTAGGCTTCGAGTTAGGCTTTGATCTTGTCTGATGTGTCGGTTGTACAGCCATATATGCTGTTTTGAATTATCTTTTGAAAAGTGATTTTACATAATCCGAGGTAAGTATGTGAGAAGAGTTTTATCTCAACTTGTGTAAAAGTATTTCTAAAAGTGAACTATAGTATTTACAGGGGACGTTTCAGATTTGGATCACAGAAGCAATTTTATTTCAGATTTCCTCATGAATTTTTGAAACATCACCGAAGGACTTGGGGGATAGTCAACTTAAATTTTGCGGATAAAAAGACATTTTTGCCCTCGCATTATTTTTTCAAACTGGGTCAACAGCCGCCAGACATCCGACGTTCGGAAAATATATTTGCCAATTTATGGGAGCTATTAATTTGCTCAAATTTCTTGTTAATAGCATAATTTAGTAGATCTTCTTATTCCATTTGATCATAAAAGACCAAAATGTTTACATTTATAGTTGTTAATTTCCTTATGTTTCTTGTTAATCTCCTAACTTTTGTCCTAAATCCTTTTATTCTATCTAGTTGTTCATAAATGACCTGGATATTTGCATTTATTGGCGTTGATAATTCGCTTATATTTCTTGTTAATCACCTAATATTCATTGTAAATCCCTGTATTTCACTTGCCATTCTAAATGAAATTATTTGACATAGCCTATACGCTGACCATCATGACTCAAAATTTGAAACATGACAATAACAAGGCAATTTATAACAGAAATTTGACGATTAACAACTACCGTAAATGCAAGTACAGGTACTTAATGAACCAGTGAAATAAGGGGATTTACAACGAAAATTAGGTGATTAACAAGAAATATAAACAAATTAAAAACTCCCAGAAATTAGAAAATATATCTTTTTTTTTGTGACCAGAGTGTTGGAGTTCTAGCGCCGACCCCAGAGCTCCTGCGACAGTTGACCCCCTTTCTTAACGAAATAATGCGTGGGAGAAAATATCTCTTCACTCACAGAATTTAAATTCAGAATTTTATAGGGGAAATTTTGAAATAAAATTGCTTCTGTAATAATCCTTGTCTATAATTTTCCCAAGATACATATGGACAAACATAATAGAAAAAACCGTAAGAAAGCAATAACTTGAACTGTTATTTTAAATTTATAATGTCTATTTCACTATTTCACCTTGCTATCTCAAACATAAACTGGATGTGTGAACTTTGTACAAAGTATTATTATATACCATCTCTTGTCTGTATATATTGTATATATAACATCCTATTGATTATTTTGAACACGCTAAAAAATTAAATAAATTATTTAATTATGGTATATATTTTAAAATGTTCATATATTATTAAATTAAATATCATTTTATAAAATTAATTTAAAAATAATAAATACATTAATTAATTAAATTCCTTTTGATGGCAAAACCTCACCTGCCTGAGGGCTGATGGCAAGTACAGCGTAAAATCCAAGCAACGAAGCCAGAACCAGAGGATACACAGGTAAAAAAAAGTCCTAAGCAGTAAATTCCTAGAAACATTTTGACATTGTATCGGCTTCAATTCTCACTATATACAAGCAGCCGTTAACTGTGCATATTCTGAAACCCAAAAACCTAATACAAAAACATGTATCAAAACAAAAGAGAAAAACTTATTAAATCTTGCTGGCAAATATTATCATACACAATGGGTTGTAGGCTATGGCTTTAACTCAGCATCTAGGGAGGACCAGCAGATTTATTTGTCCGCAAACCTCCCAAAAAGGAGCAACGAAGTATTCACATGGCGCCCGTCAGGCAAAAGCTGCTCTGCTTTTGGAACAGTCTTAACGTGTTCTTTGTTTGAAGATGGAAACGACAACGAAAGAGAGAGAGATGCAGCAACTCCATCATCCTCTTGCTCATCTGCCAAGCAATCTGGAGGCTTCTCCCGACAATGCTTCTCTATTTCCCCAACAAACAAAGGCAGCATTCCCTTGTGTGGTGGTTTCATTTCACCCCCTAAAGCAAGTTCTAAATTTGGTATCTCGTCATGAAATTGATCATCATACACATGAGACCCTTTCAACGATGAGCTATTTGGATCCACATGAGAATTATTTACGTTTAGCGCATCAACAGGAAAGAAAGTTCTTTCCATTGTTCCCAAGTCTTCAAGGATGATTTTCTCATCACAGATTTCATCACATCCTTTTTCTTTAATTGAAGAACCGGAACCAAGATCATCTGCATGTGATGCAAAATTGTTCCTATAAGAATCTCTACCTCCAGAACTGCCACATCCATAAGCTCCGCAGTCATCTGCTTTCAGCTTCTTGCTAGAATTTTCTCCATCTTCCGGTTTGACATCTGCCTCGCTCCAAGGTCTCTTGCATGTAACTGCAGAAGTCTGCATGGCAATGTCCATTAGATCAATGTGCTGAAACTGTTTATCACTAGACTGTTGAAGCTTCACCCCTTCTACAGCCAGCTCACCCTGAAAAGCCGTCTCAACGTCAATATACTGATCATCTTTCTGTTGTTTTTTATGCCTTGGTTGATTACTATCACCTGCCATTCTCTCAGATTTGTCCTCACTGGCAGTGCTTGCAACACATATCTCTTGAGAGCCAAGAGAAGGAATCCCTGAAGGCAAAGACTTCTCCTCTTTAACAGATATATCAGGATCAACTTTGGTTTCTATGATCCTGCTAGTAACATTTGTTTCCATTGCTCCAGGAGAAGGTTCGGACTCTTTTTCTGGTCCATGTTCCAGGGGGCTACCTTTCTGCACGAAATCACATTTCCAAAATGAAAAACAACAAACAATTCACAACAAACACAGCAACTCACATTTTTGCCCTCCGAAAAAATATCACCAGCTTGAGCTTTATCCCATAATACAAGTAATGCACAATTAAGCCCTCACTTTTAGTCGTTATGTTGGCTCATAAAGGGGCTGATTTTATTACAAAATAAATAAATTCAGGACTTTGCTATATGTTTCTTTTTTCAGGACAGAATTAAATCAGTGATACTTTTTAGGGAACAAATCAAGTGTTAATTTAGTGTAAAGAGAAAGGATTTTGTTTATTCGTGATCTCAATGAAATAATCACCAAGTCAAGAAATAAAATATGCCCTAATAACAAAAACCAAATTAATGCCGACACATCCTGCAGCAGGCATTTAACCACAAACAAAACAATTGTATTTCTTCGTCTTTGTCTCCAAGGAAATGCTTAAATTAGATCTCATACCATTCCACCAACACTCCTTTTATATTTTTCTTGAACAATCCACTAAGAATAAAAAAAATTATGGAAAGATCTCTCATACCAAATCTAACTGACATGCACTTTTAGACCGGCAAAGTCAGCAAAGAAATCTCATTTCAGGACCATAAATCCAAACAAAAAATATGGAAAGCTATCTCTCCTACAGTAATCTGTGAAACCAAATAAGCAGACCATGTTCTTCATAATATTTGGCAGGGGAAAAAAATTAGGGAACCTAGATCAGATCAAAACTTTAACACCATTACTAAGTGCACCTAACATAATTTTTATCAAGCATAAACTCTAACATACTGAATCATTCATATAAGGGTATAAACATTACCATAGATGAACCAGTTGATTTCAACTCTTGACAGAAATGTGCACCTCTAGCCAGACTGCTTGATGTGGGTTTGGTGTCAATTTTATTACAGAATTGTGCACCACTAGCCAGGCTGCTTGATGCAGGTTTGGTGTCAATTTCATTCTCATGCTCCTCTAACTTTAGTTGTGAGCCAGAGTGTGTCTGATCAAGATTAGATTCTTTGACATCAAAATTCCTACATGTCCCATCACCAGCAATTGACTCTTCATCCATTCGCTTTAGTGAGCAGTGGATCTCAGACAAAGTCATAATGGCAGAGGAAAAATCGTTTTTAGCTGGCATCATATTCAGTCTAGGAAAACAAGTCTTTTCCGCAGAATCTGAATTATTTATCCTTCTCCCCCTAAACACACCCCATAAGAAAAACAACATATTCCAACCTGCAATAATGATAAGATTGTTTAGCAATCCTGAAACATACATTGCTGCAAGTGAATTTGAGCACATTTTCTATTTTCAAAAACAGCTATGTCTAGATGTATATTTAACCTCTCACAGACACTTAAAAAGCCACATTGGACACATACACATTACTTTAGTGGAAAAATGACCGTCAAAGCAAACAAGTAACACTATAAATCACAAAATGCAAAATTAAACTATCTCTAGTGCCCAAACTAAAAAAAAAAAAAAAAGATGAAGCGATCTTATTATTATAGCCTTCACGAACAGGAGTAATCTTATTCTCAAAACCTGAGGATCTTTAATAAATAAATTCCAAATTATAGTGTAACAATTTCTTAAATGACAAATAAAAAGGTATGTTATTGAAGACAAATAAAAAAGTATGTTATTGAATACACTTTAATGCAGCTACTATTTGTGAAACAGAAAATCCAGGCTGCGTCACCTCAATCCATTACAAAGTTGCACATAAATCAATTTTTTGAAAAAGCATTAATGTAGGCATAAAAGTCAGAATTATTCCTTACGCTGAGACTTTTCAGGAAGCTGATTGGATGGGAATATGAGTAGTTCAACACCATCAAAGATTCCTTTAAGAGCTAAATCATTCCTCGTCATGTGATCCAATAGAGTCCCATAGTGTTTCTCATGACTAGCAAAAAAAAAAAAATCATTAGAACATGAAGTTATACATGCAGTAAAATTCATGAAAACCTCTAAAAAAAAGACTAGCAAGAGCAGTGATTAATTAGGCCATTCCTTTAATTTTCATCTTCCAAGGTCATTTTCCACAATATTCCTACAAAAGAACAATACCCATGCTTACCTTTCAACATCTTGGGCAAAGAAGTAAAGAGCAATATTATTTTCTTTAGCACCACCTTGAAGAAACTGTGAAGGCCATGTGCTTGAGCGAGGAACTTCACTGAGAGAAATTTTAGATGGAAATTTGTTCACCACTTCAAGAACCTTTGGGGAAGCACAAGTTGACAAATGCGCTTGAATTCCAGGACACAAGTCTAGCGGTTTTCCACTCCTATGCAGCTCAAAGATACCCCTGCATGCCAACAAAAACTCTCATATAGAACACCTTGACAGTACACACAGTCCATACAGTATAAAACAATCTAATGTAGAAGACAAAGCAGCTTAGGGAAGCTGTTTCATACTTCCAGATGTATTCATATTCTGGAACAGCCATCTTTGAAAGAACACGTGAGATTGCCAAAGGTTGATTAGGAAAGTCTCTCGTTGCAATCTTTCCAATGGAAGGACCAACAACACCTGAGATTCCTAATTGAGAACAAGAATCACTTTGGTTTAAGTTACGCTGCTTTTCATCAGATGAACACTTCAAAGATGCAGCTGCAGAATTCTCAATAGTGTCCTTCCAATCGTGATTTTCTTCAGCAGATATACTATTCTTTGGTGTGCCAGAAACCAATACTTGGTCCTGAGCTGTGACTTCATATTTCACATCTGTGCCAAGTTCATCCATTTGATTAGCCACTTCTTTCTTTTTGTATATTTCAGGCATTCTAAGCAAAGCTGCTTGGAGAGCAGCTTTCACACTATCACTTTTATGCATCTCCTCTATAGAACTACTTGTGGTGGCAACAGAAACTTCATTAGCAGATTCTTGGGTTTTAATAATTGTGCAACATTCTGTAGTATGACCAAACTCCTTGCACTTTTGACAGCATCCTTTGGAGGTAGCAATGGCATCTGTCCTCTCACGATCACTAGAGAAGTCTCTAGTTTTCTCAACTGGATTGGCTGTTTCTCGTAATCGAGGCTGCACATCTTGCACAAATTCATCACCACTCGTATATATTCTCCCTGCAAAGTTCAAAAAATAACTAAATAAGAATTTAACCCTGCAAAACATATATTTCAACTTGTATTCCAAGGACACAATCAAACAATGCAAACTGCTCTATCACTGATTCTCAAGCAAGGGTACAGCTCATATATTGCATTGACAGCAGCAGCACATTGACAAAGGAAGAATAAAGGCACATCATGGATGGTTAAATATTATAACAAACAAAATAAACTCAATCAAGATCTTACCTGAACAGACCTGAGGTTCTACACCTTTACGGCCTACATTACTAATAGACTTTGATAAGATACTTAATTTTCCATCCTGATTCACCTTCAAGTCTCGGTTGTTGCCTACTGATGAAGGTTTTATACTTTCACTGTGAGTTGTGCTCTTCTGATCACCTTTGGGTATAGAAACAACAGAGGTAGCCATTGTTGAGCAAACCACTGGACGATCAACCCTAGAGAGACTTTTCCTGTCAAATGCACTGGAGTCTTTTGCAAGCCTTGCTCCTTTCAAATCCTGAGCAGCCACAGATTTTGATGAAAGCAATTTAACTTTTGAGGCAGTTGTACTCGAACGACCCAAATTCATGGATTTAAAGGACATAGATTTGCCTATCATCCGGGCAGGTGTCTCCATATTCTTGGAAGTATTTTCACCAGGCCCTTTCAGCTTTTGGGGAACAACTTCATCAGCAAGTTTGACTCGAGGTTTTGAATTTAATACGTTGAATGAATTAGATTTCAACAGCATACCTATTCAAAGAAGCAAATATGATGCTGGAAATAATTAAACATAGGAAGACATTGTTATGGAACTCCTAGTCACTAATACATGATTTAAATAAATACATATAATAAAAATCAAGCACAAGATAGGATAGGTAAATCCATACCCTTTCGAAGTAGACCTCGAGGGCCAGAAGAAGGAGAACAAACTGTTTCCATGTTATCACTGCCAGAGTGATTTCGACTAGATGTCTGATTATCGGGCTTCAATTTACCTTTATCTAAGCTCTTTAATGAAGATTCTTGAGGAAGTGCAACAGTTCTCCTGGGGCTTGATGACTTTGGTGAACCTGAGCTTGATTCAAGAGCCTGCCTTTTTGGTACAGAAGCCAATTCTATATTCTCAGACAGCCTCTTGCCAGAATGTTGTGAAGTTGAACTAAATTTAGGAATTTTTCTTTCTTCAACATCTGAATCATGAAATATGTTCCCATGAATAAGTCAACATATAAGCATAGACCCAAAGCTATCACGGGCTCTTATATACTTTACTACGCTCAATATAAAAGCTGAATACTCCAGATCCAGAAACATATCAATATGTCAAACACTAGAAGAATATCTTCTTGAATTTTATGCACAACTCAACTCTTACCTAGCCTCTGATTTTCTCTCTCTGCACATTCTTCACATAGCCAATCTCCTTCAGGGACCTTCTGAAGCATTTCTCGCATGCAATAACTGATTGGAAAAAAATAAGACTGTCAAGACTTCCTTTGCTTTTCCCCTTCTAAAGAGATTAGCACTAATAAATGGAAGCAAACAAAAGATGTGTTTAACAATAGTATGCTTACGTGTGTTCGGCACCATCACTGCACCTACTACATATGGCAAGCAGATCTTCCCGACCAGCATCTCCACAGATATCACAAACTTTTACCTATTTTCCAATCAATGAAAATGACAATTTAATATTTTCCCCTTCATTACCAAAAACCAGAGGACAAATTCTGATACAAAGCGAAAGCAGTAACAGAGATGCGTGGATGGAGAGAATTCATCCAGAAAGTTAGAAACATTTAAGTTGACCATACAGAATAATGCATGATGAAAAATTAACTCTAAGTTATGTAATTAGGTAAAAAAAGATTTAATATTTTTTAGTAAGGATCTTTCAACATTTATTCCTTCAATAATTAACATTTCATTTCCTAATCAAATTTAGGATTTCAGCTAAAGATAAGGTTGCTTATCTATACTGTGAATATTTCAATTCATAAGAACATAAAGGAGAGGTAGTAAAACATAAAGAAAAGGGTACAGGGGCAGAATGAAGACAATTTAATTGCTTCTATGTGCAATAAAGGAGAGGTAGTAAAACAATTTCATCAAACCATTACTAGTAAACCACAGTGGCTTCAATATGTATGACATCGATTTGTATAGTAGTACAGTTAAATATTAGAAATATGACCTTTATCATATTCTATTATGCCTAACTCAAGCAAGCATAGGGCAAACAAATAAACAAACAACATGACAGTATAAGACGGGTACTCACATCATGCTCAACAACATCTGATTCATCACTCTCATCTTCAGATTGAGGCTCCTCCATGCCAGGTGATTCGAGTTGTTGCACAGCTTTATCCTTCTCATCTTGGACTGCAACTTTATGAGCTTCATCTAGAGTGCCACCAACTTCATTGACGGCATCTGCTTCTGACTCGGAATGTACCTTTAGTGATGCCACGGAGCTACCATCAATAAGACTATCCTTAACAGCAACAGATTTATCACCACAAACAACTGAAGTTGCCATCAATTTTCTCAATGATGAATCAGTATTTTCTGTGAAGCATTCAAATTTTTCTGGAATAAGAGAATGCGCATCTCTTTCCACATCCTGTAACCTTGGAACAGTAGAATGCAACTTAACACTTTGAGACTTTGCATCTTGGCTTTGTACCTTAGGCGAGCTCTCACCAGTATCCAAATCTTTAGAAGCAGGAATCTCAGGTAAGCCAGACATGTCAAAAGATTGTGCGCTTACAGATCCTTCTGCGCCTAAGATATCAACTGAAGCCAAACTACAAGATGCATTTCTTCTGTCTGCATTCTTAGGATGTCTACCATTTGCTAAATTAGCATCAGTGGCTCTACTAATACAAGACGTGCTATCATCAAGACCTTCTAGGTAGTTAGACTCCTGACACTTACTTGACAAAGTCTGTTTACTATCTGCATTTTCAGATAGAGAATCATGACTGGAATTGACACTTTGCATGTCAGCATGCTGGATGGTTTTATGAGCCCTGCTCCTAATGGAAGATGTATCACCTTCATCCACAGAATAATGGTTATTCCCCACTAAACGGCAATTTTCATCAGAGAACTCAACCTTTGACCCCATGCAAGATCGGTTAAAATGCATACAAGATGAACAAGGAGCAGAACACACATTACAAGTCCCTGATTCACGTTTCATATCAGTGCTCTGAGTCATAGGATATCTGACAATTATATTTCCAAATCCAGGTGATACCTGTTGTAAACAAATAATCAGCAAGAAGAAAGGGGAAACCTTTGACTCAAACCCAAAATAAGCAGAGTTTAGCTCTCAATAATCCTGTTTGAAAGGTTAAGATTTACCCAACGAGAAAAGCTGAAACTCTAGATTAAATAGAAAATAGGGACACACTAATGATCTGACAGAAGCAGTTTATCCAACTAAATTTGAGACCTTCCCAAATTATTTTCAAGGTTTGGGCAAAGTAATGCTAAAATTATTAGACATAAATTGTTACCCTGGCTACTTTTGTAGGGTAGGCAGGGCTAGTAATCGTAGGATAATATAAAGTTCTCAACTAATGTTCTTTAAAAGGTTTCTTTGATGTGCATGGAGAGATTGAATAGCTCCCTAGAGCTAATGCCTACCCTTTTCGTTTTCAATTCCTCTAGTAACTTTACTTTTCACTAATAAATAATCTTCAATAAAAACACAAATGAAACAAAAAGGACAGGAATCAGAATTGAAGTCTTATCCCGGTAGAATTCAGCATGGATCAGCCACCATAGAAACATAGTCAAAATCAATAAACTAGAACTCTTAATATATAAATGTAAAGAATGATACACATGAATGATAATCTGAGCTCGACAGAAGACAAGTATAATCTTAGCCACCATGTTATCTCACCATACGCTCCTGAATATGATATCTTCATCCGCAGGTCCTTGCATGCAGAAACTCCATCTCAAATACTGCT